>JAODUG010094644.1:0-11720 GCA_027564795.1 Aphredoderus sayanus | reverse complement strand
AATTAGGTTTAGCGCCTTCTATCTGCCATAAAGAGCTAGTGATTTGGGTCATTTTGACCCAGAGGACATTACGAGGGATATAAAATTGCAACCAGAGGCATTTTGGTGTGCACCAGTTTAACATAGCCTCGCGTGACCATCCTGATTTTGCGAGCTTCAATTTAATTTTGCCGTGAGACTCAGGAAAGGCTAGCGACTGTAGTCCGAGTAGCATCTGAACTTTCAAACCATTTTGTACTAATGGCTGTGTTTTGATAAATCTATAAAAACACAAGGAATACAATTAATGTTTTGAATGTAAGACTGTGTGTAATCTGTTGGATCAGTTTTGTGTTTTGCATTAAAAGTTCCGAAAATTTATCACATACAAATAGTACCAAAACGATAATACATCTGTATGTTTATGGTTTTATTGATTTAACTGCTACATTCAGGAACAGAAGGGGGAAATTAGGGTTTATTGAATCAAGGTTATTACAGTATAAGTGTTATGTTCAGTGATTGAAATTTGAATAAAAGTTTATTTATTTATTTACACAAATATATTATTATGTAATGTAATTATGTAATTATTAACTTTTTCAAATTAAGTGGATTTTGGCCTTTGGACCTTTTTATCTAATTTACATTTCATCCTTGGCAAGGACAGCACTTTGGTTCTCTTGATTGGAGTATTAACATTGTATAAATTGTAATTTTGTGAGATTTCAATTAAAGATAAAACATTAAATAAAAAAGGAGGTTATAAAATACTAAACCTAATTATAAAAGAGCACATTTCCCACTTACTAAAAAGTAAAATAACATAAAACTTGTTACTCTGCCTGACGCAATATCATACCGAGGCACCTGGGACAAAAACAGGAAATAGTGTGACTACACTATTGAGACCTGGATGCAAGGATAAATAAACAACATATTTCCATTCTGCTGGCAGAAGCCACATTAACAAATCATTAAATATTAGTCAAGGTCATTGATTTTCAAACAAAAGCCTGTTTATAGCAATGGTGCAGTGACATAAATGATGCCAATAGCTGACAGTTCTCATCCATACTAAATGAGGCCATAGGCAGTAGATGGGGGTGCCTAGCTGAACTATAGTCCACAGTTTGCTTCTGACCTTCCTCAGCCTTTCAATCACTAAAAACATAACATCAAATAATATAAACACAATTGAAATATATATACATTATATTTTATTAAAGATAGTACAACTAGATCTAAAAAAATCTTTAAAACGACTTCACCCGTGACTCAAACATATCGCGAGGCCTCTGTCTTGTTACAAATAATTCCAATACCGCCAGCAGAGGGCAGCAAAGGGTTACAGTGTGCAGGAGAGAGAGCAAGAGACAGAATGTGTGTGTATCTGGGGACGTGGTGGATATGTCCTAGTCCAGCAGCTGCTGGGATATAAGAGAAGACATCCTCTGCTAATACTGAACTAAAATAAGAACACTCTCCTGCCCTGTGTGTGTGTGTGTGTGTGTGTGTGTGTGTGTGTGTGTGTGTGTGTGTGTGTGTGTGTGTGTGTTCGTGTGCTTGTGTGTGTGTGTGTCTGTGTGTGTGTGTGTGATAGAGAGGCAGATTTGACATTTGTCTCTCAGGTCAACTGGGGATTAGATCACACATACACATCTAGATAAAAGGATGAGGAGTTTGTGGGGAAAGGGAGTTGAGCTTTGAACTTTAGTGAGAAATGCTATCAGTGTTTCTCAAGCTCCTTAGAGACAGATAGCTCTATAATTCTGTAAATATGTTGTGTGTTAAATGTGTGGGAAAATAGCTCACTAGTCTGAAACATACTGTTTAGAAAATGGAGCTCATTATATAATGTACAGTACAATGTATAACCACTAACCCCACATGCTCAGCCAATTAAGTTTCATACAAAATTAACACAATGTTTTTGAGAAACACTGCAGCACCCTAGCAAAATATTACAATTCTGGATGTCATTCTAAATACTCTTTTTCTTTATTTTTCTTGTCAAAATATGACAATATCTTCTGATATTCAGTGAACATTTTCTCATGGTCAGCTCTGTGCACAATGAAAAATATGCTGGTGTTTCTACACAGCCCTGGCTCTGTAAATGTGAAAACGTGCAGACCACCCTATACAGCAAGCCTTGGTAATATGCATCCAATGTGGGGTTGGAGCTTATAAGGGAGCACTGAAGAGAGAGGTGTATTTCTTTTGATGTTGACTTCAATATCTTTGGACTCAACATCAAATTTAAGGTAGCATTACTAACTAAAATGTCTAAAATAACGTGTTAAATAGCCATTTAAAACCAAATCTAGTTTGAACAAATTAGTCACACCAAATATGATACTTATTTGTGATGTTAACCTGGATTCATTCAGAAACTTAAACATCAGTGTTGCAGAAAAATAACTTGAAAGCAGAAATTCAGCAGCAGTTGCATTAGTCTTTAAAGTTTTAATAAATCACTGCTCAATTTAAAGTAGAACCTAAAGATTTATCTCTGAGATGTGCCACAAAACCTCTTCCATTGAGAAAAAAAAGAAAGAAAAAGAATTGTAGTCCAAACATATAAAAGAAATGAATTCACAAGAAACAAAGAGGAAAACAAGATCAAGTTCTGAAGCAAAAATACTACAGTATGTGCCAAATTATATTGCATTATTTCAAAACCCGATGTGTTTAGAGTTACGGTAGGTTATTTTTTCTCCATCTGTTAACACTGTTTCCATTCTGTTTGATCAGAGCTGGTTGAGAAATTGACAAGAATATAATCTCACCTAGAGCCAGAGTTTTTATCAACAAGCTTAAGGCCCAGGAATTCCCTCCGCGGACCTTAGAGTTCCGCGGACCTTAGAGTTCCGCGGACGGTGCCCGTAATGTAAAGGTTGTGTAAAGAACTTTCTTCATCTGAAAAATAACCTGGCTCCGCCCAACTATTGCTCTAAATATAAAAAATTGCTGAGACTATAGGAAACCTGTTCACATTAGCTTTTTTACAGCTACCCTGCTGGCGGACCAATCAGGGTGGGTTAGCGCGATGACGGTGAAGTCAAGCGTGTTTCAAAATGGTAGTAGAGTTTAGAGTATGAGGTGATCATAACAGATTGGTTAAACAATTAGTTAAACACGGTCCAATAGTTTCGAAATTATTCATTTTCAATATATTATTCATTAAGTGAGGTCTGGTTACACCAGGCTATCTGAAATATGCCCGCTCCCAGAACGATCAGTGTCCAATCCTACGTTATGCGCGAGGGACTTGGCAAGATTTTAGAAGGGAAAATGTTGACTGTTGTGTATGTATATCCTCAAAGTGTAGAGGGGGTGTCGTATTTGTTTGCATTTCCAAAGTCAAAAAAGCAAGAGGAGCGATACAGGACATATTAAGGGATACCTAATGGGCTTGAGGTTCTGAACCTGGCTATTAAGTGGAAACGAATTTGACCTCCGATATTAATTTCTCTTCTTTGTTTGGGTTTTCTGTTGTGCCATTATGAGATCCAGATCGATGTGAGAGAAATCCTGGCACAAAATAAATGAATACCACTTAGCCTAGATAATGAAAGCTATAGATAATGAAAGCTATAGGAGGAGGTCATAATTTAACATAATCTTAAAATAAAAGAATGCATTGACTTAACTTGTTACATTGTTGTTCCTGTGCCTACAGTGTACATGATTGTCATTTACTTGAGTTGTAAAGATCGATGATGCTTAACAATCGCATTGAGACCGGTGGAATTATATTGTGTATGGCCACTGTTCTAAAAACATTTTGTAGTTCTTTCTGTCTACTTCTCTCTATTTCAGAACTATTATTCAAGAAATTTGTTATAATTTCCATTGGAATATCTCTCATTGATATTGTAAACGCCATTAGCTTACATGCAGGTGCAAATAACCTTCTTTACAAGACAGGTGTATCAACAGTAACCAATGGGGGCAGGACTAAGTTAGGGTTCAATTGCATTGAATAACATACTATTGTGGACTACAGAAATGACTTGCCAATGCCGCGGGTAGCCTCATGATGGTCATCAGAGTAGGCAAATACACGATGAGGTCAAGGCTACATCGGAAATGTGTTTTTTCTTCTCAAAAGTGGGGGGTATGATTGAGATTCTTATGAAAGGCCCCACCGCAGTCTGCACCCCAGCTTTGACCAACCCGAGCGCTTGTCCACATCTGCGTTGCACGAGCCCACGCTTTAGGGAGTATACCCAGGCATTTTAACATTTCTTCAGATGTTGCCATTGAAACAAATGTGCTGGTGCTGCAGTACACTGCTGTTATTATGATAACAAAAAATTGGAAAAACCCATATTTAAATCATATTAATCAGTGGTTATACCATATCGGTACAATTGTACCAATGTGTTATTACAGCATAGTAATCTTTGTGATTAATGATTCTTATTTTGTTCCAAATTGTGTTCTAAATGGGAATAAAGAACAATAATGTACTGTATTTAGCTGTTATTACTAACTATATGGCACTAAAGTAAATACAGTACAATGTTTTAAATAATTGTATAACAAATCTTTATATTGCATAGCACAATTAAGTCTAATCAATGTCTATAGAATATAATCTGAATTGATGATCACTTTGTTACATACCTTTAATTAAGACTACTTACTATAGTAGTCTTAAAGTTCAGATAAATCTCTATGTAGATAAAAAGATTAATACTAAATGCTACATAGGGACTTTATCTTAAGGTATTCTGTATGTCTGTATTTCAGAATCACCTGTTATGAATGTTCTGTACCTCAGTTCATGCTGGCTACAACTATAATGTAGGAGCAACATCCCAGGGTTCGGATTAGTCACTGAAATGGTTGACTGACAGAGCTGGTCCTGTAATGGAAAGACTCCTGGCATCGAACCAGATATTTCCTTACAGTAGGTCGATTCTAGGTCAATCCTGTGGACAGTGGTAGGAAGACAGGCCATGTGCACAGCTGACAAAGGTTAGTCCACACTCCCGTAGAGGACAGCCCTACAGAGAACCTTCCAGAATCACAGGTTAGCATATTAGCCTGCTGTGATTTCAGATGGGGTCAGACCATGGACTCCATCAGGTCTTCGTCTTGGAACAACAAGGGGAGGGTCAAGGTGGGAGGAGAGTGTAGAAGCACTTCGTTCTGAAGATTCACTCTGGTGTGTGAAGGGTAAGGAGTATTTGGAGTGCTGTGAGGGGTATGTGTGTTGGTGGTGCGGTGCAGAACGAAGCCTTTCCTCCGGATATGTTTCCTGTAAGCTCTCTGTATCACAGTTGCAGCCACTTCCTCCTGCTTTCTCCTCAGTGTTGTGCTGATTGGCTCATAGGACACCTGCACCCAATTCAGTTATTATTAGTATTACTATTATAAATAAAACCTAAAAGATAACTTTTTAATTTAACAGTGGAAATGGATGCCAAACCTTTGACGGGTTATTGGCCATGAATTTCTCCTCCATACTAGCTTTCAGAGAATCCATGCCCCCTGAATCGCCTAAGACCTATTGAAAATAACACATACATTGAATTATTTGCATCGTCATATAAAAACACTCTAAAGCATGTAAACTATGTATGAGTCTGTGATATCATCCCAGTAGTGATAGATGAGTCATTGATATTACTTACTGTAAGTCAGATGTCACATGTTACCTCAGATGTTACCTCATTATTATTATTACAAAAAAATGTGTTCTGCTGTCTTAATCTATTTCAACAATTCATTGTTTAAAATGTTAATCACAAATATATGTTATTAAATCTTTTGTAATCCATTTAATTCTTTCGTTTTGGGTTTAACTTTTTGGTAAAGGTACTTTGAACATTCTTGCTACCAGCATTTCTGTGCAAAAACATGCCTAAGAACATTCCATTTATTTTTTAGGAAAACTGCAGAGCAATTCAATCCTGGAGGGACTGGTTAAACAAGTGATAAACAAATGATTTATTGCGACGGCATGTAAACACCAGATCGAATTAGATGCCATCCCATGTAAACAGAAAACCCACATTTTTCAATCAAAAGGATTTAATTCAAAATGACAAAAGGTGTCCATAATGTAAACCCAGCTATTCACATGTGTGCCCATTTCACAATGAAAGCATAGCTATCAGACTGTATGGCTGTTGAGGTCAGTAAGGTGAGGTGTTAGCAACTCGCGATGGAGCTGGAGAACCATAGCACTGATTTGAATGCTCTCTACACTTTTATATCCTCATGGCGTTAGGGGGACGGGGTATGCTAATATGTTTCTGTCCCACACACAATATCCTGAACACAGAAATGATTAAATACAGTTTAACGGTCTAACTCCACAATTATATACTACATCGTTTATAGTGTTTCCACATGTTTACAGGAATGGATTTCTAACATATAACTTGTTTCCAAACAAATGTCTGTAGCCTATGTGCTTTACACAATATTTAATTATTAATACACTTTACTGTACTATGATTTTGAATTCTGGCACAAATGTTTTATTGATATCAGAATTGCAGCAATTAGCCAAAAGCCAAAGTATGAGAACTTAGTATCAAAAATGTTTTGTTAGCCAGCTGCAAATGCTAGAAGGCAGTTACAACCATCCAGTCACATTTGCAAAGCACTGGCCTAACATCCTTCTAGATCGAATATGAAATGAATCCATGGGCTGTTTCTTCACACTATTGCTTTATTCAGAGATGTACAGTATGTAGTCATATTAAGTGACTCCGTTACCTCAGTAGTGAGTGCCAGTAGTATGTCCAGACAGTGGATCTTGTCTCCAGGGACCAGAGGCAAATCCATGTGAATCAATTTGAGGGTGTTGGGTTTAGGAATCCTCAGAGGATCCGCCAGAGTGTCACAGAAGTCTGACAGTACACTTTAAAACAGAAACAAAAAATTCACTGAATTTCTGTGACTAATGGAAATGTGACTAATGGAACATCTGAGCTTGTTGAGTCAACCAGATATGACAATAACCCTGGATGAAGTACACTTGTTGAAGGACTCATGGACAATGTATAGCCACTGGCCACAGTATATTTCACAAAACTAAATCCAAAATCCATTTCTATAATATTATTTAAATAGCATTATATAAATAAATATATAAATACAAATACATTTTATTTGTATTATCACTAAATATCTTGCCTGTATGATATGAACTGTGAGGCATCTGGGTCAAACTTCTCCCAGGTTTCATAGAACATCTCAAAGTCATCTTCGCACAGGGGGTCAGCACTCTCCTCTGTGGCCACATTGAAGTTCTCCAGGATGATGGCGATGTACATATTGACCACCACCAGGAAAGACATGATGATGTAACTACAGAAGAAAACAATGCCCACTGCGGGGCTCCCACAATTTCCCCTGACATCTGAGCCCGGGTTCTCCACATATGGATCACAATCAGGTGGGCCACTGTTTAAGATGGGGTTGAGAAGGCCGTCCCAGCCAGCTGAGGTGGTGATCATGAACAAACAGATGATACTGTTTCCAAACGTCTCAAAGTTGAACATGTCGTCTATCATGCCCTCCTTCTTCACGTAGGCAAAGTTGGACATGCCGAAGATGGAGAAGATAAACATGATGAGGAAGAGAAGGAGACCGATATTGAAAAGGGCGGGAAGTGACATCATCAAGGCAAAAAGCAGCGTTCGGATGCCCTTGGCCCCGCGGATAAGGCGGAGAACACGTCCGATACGAGCCAATCGGATCACACGGAACAGCGTGGGTGAGACAAAATATTTCTCGATGATGTCAGCCAGAACTAGGCCTGTAGAGAGGGAGAGGACAATATTGCAATCACAACAGCGTCACAAAAAGAATAATATGATGATAACATGATAATAAAATCCTATAGAGCACCCACCAACAATGGACAGGATGACCACGATGAAGTCAAAAATGTTCCACCCCACAGAAAAGAAGTGCTGTCTCAGAGCAATGATCTTTAGACTGCACTCGCTAGTAAAAATGACGATGAAGACAAAGTTGACCCAATAAAGAATCAACACCTTCTCCTCAGTCTGCTCGTCTGTTTCCACCATCATGGTGAGCATGTTGAGGCAGATCAGCACCATGATGAAGATGTCAAAGAATTGTGTGGTCACCAGGTCAAACACAAGGCCCTGGAACCTATTCTGTTCACAGAAAAACACATGGAGATCACAAAACTCATGGTGATCACAAAGCTAGACATCAGACCATGACTTCTAGACAAATATATCAGTTGACTAAATGTAAGTCAAACATAGTCTAAACTGAAAGTAGCTCAAATATGGTATTAAATGACATACTGTATAACATTCTGTTCGAATGTGTGGATTGCTGGTATATTGGTTTTAATCATGTCTGTGCAGTCATTCACTACAATGACACTACGAAACCCACAAATGAGTTGTGTAGCATCATACAGCAACTGCCTATGGTGTGAATGAATCTATGCTGTTAGGGAGTGCTGACAGCATGTGGCTGATGGCTGAGTGAAATACTAGATCCATCACCAATCTCACACTGGAATGTATCAGTATCCAAAAAACGTTTCAAGGCTGTGGACTCAGATATGTTGCAGGATAGCAGTGGTGTGCTTAGCCTTGCTTTCCAACGACCAAGTCAGCGGCAGAGACCCAATAAACTGTCCTAGTAAAATGTGTCGGCTGTATCATTTATCTTTTGGCTCAGTCAGTAATGAGTAACATTAGAGTAGACTAGCCACACTGTCTGCCTAATGTAAAGTTATATGCTGGAGTGGTCTGAAGATATGCTTCTATGTTTCTTATGTTACCTATTTCAAAACACTGAATCAGCAAGTGTCGATAACGAAGATGTGGCTTGCAGTGATTTGGTATATGGATTAGGGTCAATATTAGTAGCATCAGTATTAAGATGTGTACAAAAATCAGGTAAGTTGTCAGCCTTGATGCTTGCAGAACACCTACCAGCGGTCGTGGAATAGGTTTCTGTGGTTTCTTGGAGCCCAGTTTTTTCATAGCGTTGTAGTATTTCTTCTGTTCCTCTGTCATGAAGATGTCTGTTCCTCCTAGGTACATGGCCAACAACATACAGTACAATCATTTGAGATGTTCCCCACAGAAACCAGGTTACATTTTTTAATCACCTTGTAAAAATAAACTATCTAGTAAGTGATTAAACAACACCCAAACTACCTTCTATCTAGCAAAAATCATCTAACAAAGACACTTATCTTGGACTTCTGCTGATTGAAGTTATCAATGATGACTCCGATGAAGAGGTTGAGAGTAAAGAAAGAGCCAAAGATGATGAAGATGACAAAGTAGATATACATGTAGAGGTTAGCTTCATACTCTGGCTGCTCTTCAATCTGCAAAAACAAATATATTTCATATAACCAGACCACACCACTGCAGAATACAAGAGGTATTGAACTGAAATTGAAAGTAATGTTTTGTATAACGATGCCAAATATTAACTGACATATGTAGAATCCACAGCTCCATACATGATATCCATCCAGCCTTTAAATGTTGCCTGGGAACACAAATTACATGACACAACACCAATTAACTTGGAAAATGTTGGGGGCTAGGAACTTTTTGCCACTGTTCCTAGTTTAAGTTATGGTACAAGAAGCTTTAGTAGAGATCAGACTTTATAGAAAAAATTTCCGGGAGCGGAAATTGGTGGACTGTCATTTCTCAAGCATTACATAATAAGCTATGTTGTTATTGTGTGTGTGTGTGTGTGTGTGTGTGTGTGTGCATGTGTGTACCTACCACCTGCAGGAGAGCAAGGTAGCCCATGCCTACGCTGTCAAAGGTGACCTTGCCGTTCCTCCAGCGAACCTCTGGGTAGTGCTCTGCTAGCGCGAGACACTCAGACTTGTTGTGCACCTCTACTGAGAGGAACATGTCAGAGGCGGTGGAGTTGTAGCAGTGGTAGAACTTCCCGGCAAACAGATTGACTCCCATTATGCTGAATATCAGCCAGAAGATCAAACACACCAAAAGAACGTTGAAGATGGAGGGAATCGCCCCAACCAGAGCATTGACCACCACCTGATGGAGAGAGAGAGAGAGAGAGAGAGAGAGAGAGAGAGAGTTAAATCCTCCATTACACTATAATATTTGAAGTCCACCTTTCCCCTGGCTTTAAACATTTGGAAGAATAAAAATAAAACACATCCACATTAAAATCCAGTTTTATTTTTTGAGATCGAGAGAGAGAGAGAGAGAGAGAGAGAGCGAGAGAGAGAGAGAGAGAGAGAGAGAGAGAGAGAGAGATTAACTTGGTGACAGAAATGTGATCTAAACTAATAAAGTGATATGATGCCACATGTCTGTCTGGCTGCTTGTCTTACCCTCATGCCTTCAAAGCGAGACAGGGCCCTCAGAGGTCTCAGCGCTCTCAGGGTCCGCAACGACTTGATGGCTCCCAGCTCAGAGTAACCCAGGATGTTAGCTGTCAACGACACTAGAGAGACCTGCGAATGAAACACCGCCATTCATTGGTTCTCAAAGAAGTACCTGTCTACAAAGTGTCTACAACGCTGCTTGGCTTCTCCATTGGTAGAATGTATTCTCAAATATGCATGAACATTCTAAGATCCATTTTATATAACTTACTGTATTACTAAGTGCACAAGCATCTCAGACAAAAACAAAATGTGGGTCACACACATATGCATACAACATGTATGCATGGCCAGCCCGGCTATGAAAACAAAGCTGGGATTACACACACAGAGGCAGTATGATGTTATTCTCTGCTCAGGACGCCATTACTCCACAATATCTTTACATAGAAATTTGGTCTTTTCTGCTATATTAACATAGAGAATATCACATTGAGCACCTTTAAGAACTCACATCTACGATGAGGAAGTCCAGCCAGCACCAAGCGTTGGTGAAGTAGGTCTTGAAGCCATAGGCGACCCACTTCAGTATCATCTCTATGATGAAAACGAAGGTGAATACTTGGTCAGCGTACTCCAGGACTGTCTTAATGACCCGTCGCTGTTCCAGGTAGATGTCTTCAAATGCCTGTTGGAAATCATCTGCTCAATACCAGCTTTACACTGGCTAAAGTCATCTGGTTAACATTAGTTTTAATATACAATTGTTACATTGAGTCTTCCAAAAACAAACAGTATATATTAAAAAATATATATTAACTGCAACATATCAATACTTTAGTAGTATTTGCAACATAATTATACAGTCCTCAGACCTGAATAGACATGGTCATAACTAGGACCAGGACACATCCTCTCGTGGCATCTGTCTGACTTACAAAATGTATTTAATTTATACAATATGTTAGTTGTGAAATGTGATACATTTAGTTCAATGTATAATTCTTCTTATCGACACCTATTGCATCCTATCTGTCCAGGAAGGGTGGATTCCTCTCTCTGTGGTCCCTTGCCAAGGTTTCTTCCCTTTTTTTACCCACGTGGTGTTTAAGTTTTTCCTTGCCCGGGTAGAGGAGAGGTTAACCCTCGTGATGCCCTAAAAATATCGTCTTGAATCACTAGGTGACGCCATCTGATTTTGTATGATTGTATTGTTCTTTTATTTCTCTTTACTGTGTGTATTTCTTTCTTTCTTTATTCATTATTTATTTATGTATTTGTGTTGTTTTTTGTGCCTTTAACCTGTTGTCCTCGGGTTTCACACACCTTGTTGTGCCAGCAGTGCACATCATATGTCTGTGTAAGCTGTAGAATTAGGTTTAGCACCTTCTATCTG
>JAODUG010094633.1:0-11720 GCA_027564795.1 Aphredoderus sayanus | reverse complement strand
AGCTGTTCTGTAAAGAAAAGAGCATATATATATATATATATATATATATATATATATAAAATCTCTCTCCCTCATGAGACCCTTACAATATCATCTTGAACCACCAGGCGGCGGCATCTGATTGTGTATGATTGTACGTATGTTTTTATTGTCATTGCTTTGTTTGTTTATTTATGTTTTTTTTGTTTTTTGCCTTTTAACCCTCCTGTTGTCCTCGTGTTTCAAACTCACACCTTGTTGTGCCAGCAGTGCACATCATGTGTTTGTAAGCAGTAGAATTAGGTTTAGCGGCCTCTATCTGCCACAAAGAGCTAGTGATTTGGGTCATTCTGACCCGGAGGACGGACACACACACAGGCACACGCATAGCATGCTGGCTGGGTTCGGTGCGGCTGTGCTCTTCTGTGAGCACTCCAGCCACTTGTTAAAGGCCAAGCGCAGTATGAGGCCAGACCAGACCAGAGCCTGCAGGGTCAGGCCTATAAATAGTTCCTCCAACATAACAGCCATCAAGAGAAGACGGCAAGAAACTGATTCTTATTGTTGACCTTGATGTAGATTTAATCTGCGTGGCTGCTAACGTTTAAAATAAGTGTCATATGATCACACAAGACAAAAACAACAATAGCACTCACACATTCAGTAATTTGGGCAATTTTAGTATGCTTCTAAAACTCAGTCTCTGTGTTAAAAGAAAATGATCTTGCTTTTTAATTTTTTTTATAATGCAGCACAATACTACGGCAGCAGGTTATGGTGGTTTTCTAATTGCAGCAAATATGTGAGCAAGAGATAATAATAAATAAAAGGTAGCATGGTTATACCAATCTTTATGATGTGGTGGAATAATGGAAGATTTGTAAATAAAGTCTGTGATTTTTATAATCTAAGTGTACAAGACTACAGGTCTTGTTTAAGGGTCCAAACAGTGTATTCTCAAAGCCCTTGTTAGATAAAATTTGGCATTGTAAGTGGCCTTTGTGTGTGGTAAGTTTGGCTGCTGCAGTTGCTGCATAGTTTATTACACTGCTAATAATGTCTCACATTTCTATTTCAACTGGCATCAGAAAGGTCTTAAAAAGTCATATATTTAACTTTACCATGACTGTAGACACCCTGGAAAGGAGGGAGAAAGGGTGTGGTAGTGAAAAGTACAGTAGTGTCAGCATTCCCTTATACTGTAGTAGCAGTATCCACTGCTAGTGGGCCTAAATGTTTAATGTTCTCTCTCTCTCTCTATCTCTCTCTACCTCTCTTTCCCCCTCTCTCTATATATCTTTCTCTCTCTCTCTGCACTGTAGCATATGGGAGCATTTAATACCATTCTCAGGCAGGCAGCTTGCTAACCTTCAGAGGGATGGTGCAAATCTCTCCTCTTCATACCCCTTGAACCCTGACGCTGTGACCTTTTTCTTTTTCTTCAGTGTGTCTGATTTTGGACCCATTCTTTAGATCAGTGCTGACACTACAGAACAGAGACACGAGGGGCTGGACATGGCATTTGAGGACCTCACATATAGTGCAAACAGGTCACACTATGTGACAGCAGACTAAACATAAACATTCTTTGACTATGTGAAAGAAGAAGGATTAGGGTTAGCACTGATGGTATATATTCTAGAAGCTTTAGCATAGTCGCAAATTGCACCACTGGGAAGTACCCAAAATGTGTGGTTAGCATGGAGAAAACATATAAATAGGGGCCCTTTAAAATGGATTGAAATAACTTCTGTGACTGATGTGTTCGCCCAGCACAATGTAAGTCCCGATCAGAACTGATCTACCTCAGAACACAGATGTTGCATACAAGGTTTGGTAAATTAGGCCAACAAGAGATACTTTGAAGACATACTCACCCCATTTGAACATGCTGTGCTTATTTAGATATACTATTAGATGTTTTACACCTTGTTAAACTGTGCTGGTGACCCCAGCCTCTAGATTCTGGAGGCTGTGGTGACAAAGGGACATGATTCACTCCTGCAGTATATTCCTGTTCCTATTATTCTTCACTATTACATCGCTTTGTTACTCTAATAGGCCAAGCTGAGAGGGATCAAATGAATTATTCAACGCTAGTCTGAATCTTTGAAGCCTCAGTTTGCTGTGTTAGCTGCTTTTCACTTGTTCTCTACAATCTCTCTCACTTATAATTCATCTGACACATTGTTCACATTGGGCCAACAGCATACACTATAGTCTTACTGATTTTTCACCCTCCCTTTGCTTTTTTTCCCCTCTCCTTTCTTAATTTCTTATTTTGCTCATCTGGATTATTTGGATGTTTTTTAGTCAATGTATCCATTATATCAAAATATACATTTCAAACATGGAATCTATACACACAATGTAGTATATTAATACACTGTCTGTATGTCTCTGACTCATGCCACCATACATAGCTGGAATGTACAGTACATTCTGTCCTTCAGTGTTAGTGGTGGATGTTACAACCATACTGATTTAACACATGCGTGCACATACACACATTTAAAAAATCTGAAAATGGAAACATTCCCCTTTTTTCTTTAGGAAAAAAAAAGTGGATTAAAAAAAAAGAATCGCAGTCAATACCAATTGGATCCTTTTTTTTCTAAAAATGCATGTAAGCCAACGTATTATAAACTATAATACTATAACAAATAAATACAGTAGCTGCCAGTGAACTATGAATAGTTTTAGCTTGACACACATGCATGCTATATAGATTACAGTCTAGATACACAAACCTGACCTGCTGTGACATTCAATTTGTTACTTTCATTCAGTTTGTTAATTTACATAACTTCAAGAGTGCAACTGCTAACACGTTGTCTGTGCTTGACGTTCACACTGAGGTACATCCTTGTTCAGCTTTCAGACTTTGCAACAAATGCTCGGACCAGTCGAGCATAATGTGTTCTGGAGAGGGCAAAACAGCTATTTCTATTTTTAGGACCATAAAAATTTGGTTTCTACTCTAAATGAAAACTAGGCACATATAACATTCCCAATGCCTGGGGACACACACACACACAGAGGCAGATACAAAAACACCAATAGCTGGAAGGAGTGCCGGGTAACCATATCAAGTAGGCAAGATAAACAGGGGAGTATTGATCTAGAAAGCAGAGAAAGGAAATACAAGCTGTTTCTGTTCCCTGCAGCATGAAATAGCAGCAGTAGATGTTATCCTGCTCGGTGGACCTGGCAGTTAACACCACTTACCTACACGCAGTGGAACCTGTTTCTGCATCATTGCTATCCTTTCATAATTAAAGGTATATTAAATGATTGTAAGCTATTACGCTTTTTGTAAAATGTACCAAATATCTCCTTACAGGAGTGCATGCTGAAAATATAATCCGGTACTTCTACACAGCCCTGGCTCCATAAATAGGAACACAAACAAAATGCCAAACACTTCTCGCAATAACGATATCCTAGCTTTCGTACTGCGTTTTCAATGTGAGGCGGAGCTTCTGAGGGATCACCCTATGGCACTGAAGTGTGTTTTTGTTGTGGGGTGCCGACAAAATACTGTATGTATTGCAAATGTAGCTCTCAAAAGGATATTGTAGTACTTTTCGTATACTTATCTGTGATATTTCAGAACCATTTTTATATAAATGGGCTATTATTTCCTTTGTAATATCTCTCACTTGATATTGTTGAAAGCAACAAATTGACATGACTTGTTCAAAAGTTTAACAGGCATAGCAACAGCAATTAGTAAAAAAGTATCTGGACAGTGAAGGGTCAAATTTGTCTTGCTACATTAAGCTTTGGTTCTTGATTGCCTGTGATCAGAGGTAGAGCTGACAATGGTTTGTAGCCAGGTGGCGGTGTACCGCTCTAAGTGTTATGCCACATTCGTTCTGTTCTGTATTTCGCATATAGCGCCCTAGCACCATATCAATGCAAGAAATCTAGTATTTTTTTGTTCTTTCTTTTGATTCTTTGTTCTGGGGCACACAGGGTTTTCCACGCTCAGTGTCGATGGTTGGCCCCCTCAATTGGTAATTTTTTAGTTGAGGGAGTCACAAGTATTAAAATTGTATAAATCTTGACAACGTACTGTATAATATATCAGAATCTCAGTTCAGGCATGTAAGAAACCAAATGAAACATCAGAAGGATTCCTCCACAATTGATTTTCTGCTCCCTGAGATGGAAGTAGCTGTGAGGATGAAGAACACGTACAGCATACTGTACTTTTTTATGATCCCCCTATTCAGAGGTTCTCTTTAACACTAACATATTCACTTGCACACGATCACTCATAACTGATAATGGTTGAACAATCATTTTAACTTTAAATATAATGTATAATTCAGTTGCATCAATGCAGAGTGTTTATCAGGAGATTTGTGTTAGGAATTTTGTGAAATTCACCATATGCTAATTGTCTCATTTTTATTTTTATTTTTTTTTGCGGTTTTCTATGAGGGAATAGAATTTCTGATTAAGATGATGTTATTGTCAAATTGAAACTCTTTGTTTTCCAATTAAAGCATGTTTCATGGGTGTGCTTTGGGCATAGCAAACAATACACCAATCAGTGTCATCTCCCATTCCCTTAGAAATCCAGGCACGCTTGCACCGTGGCGCATTGCTGTTATAACGGTTTGTAAAAGTGTGCGAGCAGACCATCTATGGCAACGAGATTCCACCATGATCCCAAAAATATATTTATTAGGCTAAACACTAATATTTCACATTGTACTCTTTTCATTTTTAATTCTTTGCAAGTTTGTGCACTCCTGCATGTCCCTGTATGTGTAACAAGCCGAATGTACCTGCATTATGCACCCACCATATGCTCTATTCTCTTGCTAATGCTAAACACCATTGACTTTAGACCAGGTTTTTGTTGGTCAATCACGCAATGACTTTCCGCTGCCTCAAGATAGCAATGCGATGGACCACACCTCATGTTTAGACCCGCACACCCACATGTGCTCAAATGGGGGCAAGTGCCTCTGCTATTTAACAAACGTGGGTGCCGGATGGGAAAACTGACAACTGCGTTGGTCTGAAACTAGCATATTATGCATAATATATTGATACTGCGTAATCAAGGCAGTGCAACGGTATATCATGAGCACCTTACAGAGAGTGCTGGTGGGCGGGGCGGATCTGGCGGTAGTTTGCTGGCAATGTGCAAAGCACAGCGGAGTAACACGAAGACACTTGCGCTTCAGCACCATGTGCAGTGTACAACAGACTCAGGGCCCCTTATCTCCACAACACAACTGCTCTATTTAGCTTTGAGGCCAAGATTTGAACTTGCCAAGCTTGGAGTCTAACTTTAAAGTTAGTGTTAGGTGTCTTGCTCTGGGACACCTCGACAGTTGGTCAGGAGTTGGCGGGGTTTGAACCAGTGACTTCTTAAATCACCTCCTTCCCACTGTTGCCAAATAGGTGTGGTTACATCTACATACATAAATGCCATAAATATTCAGGCTGTAATACGAATTCCCACTTTTAAACTGACCACACTGCTTTGATACAGTAGGTAGATTTATATATCACACATTGACCTATTTTGCACATGCAAAACTGTTAATGTGTTTGATTGTTAATCTAGTTTAACTTGTAAATGTTGGTTCAGTTTACACATCCTACAACAAACATTTCATTACAGGGCACATATTTTAAACAGTTGTCCATGTGGGTGTTTCTCAGGAAACCAATTCTAGTTTTTTGTTGTGTTAGCAAGAGAAAACAAGAATTGTTTTCTCTTGTTCAGCGACACCTTTGGTGACAATAAAAGGAAAGGCAATATCGGTGTTGACTCAGTGTTGACTAAGTGTTTTTTCCTTCCACTAAATGTCTTCAAGTCATTCACATTATTTGTGAAATACGATCATCTGCCTATGGTAAAAGAAAAATCATACCCTGAATATATTTTTTGTACTTTTCCAAGATTGTCTCTCATAAATCACACATTGCAGCTTTAACGTCAAGTTGCACGTTCTGCACACATGCTTATAGAAATTCAAAACACCTTTGATGCACTTTTCCAGAAAACATTCCTCTGCTCAAAACATTTCATATCCATTTCTCAGATGTCTTCTTCCTGTCAGCACCACCTCTTTTACTTTGTGAAGTATTTAAAGCAGTGGGTTCTAGCTCTTTTCTTCCTCAAGAGTTCATGTTTTGTATGTATGTGTTGTACAATTTGTCTTCTTGGTCACCTCATACATCTTTCATGTTTCTATTTGAAAAAGGCTGTTCTTTTATAACTCAAGAGGAGCTGCACTGTTCTTGAACGATAACACTTGAAGAACCATAGATGTTATGCTTTTTAAGAGCTGGTGTAAGAAATCTCTTAAGACTTAATCTGGATGTGGACCTCCAATTAGATGTCAATGCTTGCACCTTTTGATCTTTAATTCTATTCATTTAATTTTGAAGTGTGTATTGAATGGTAGTAACAGCTGTTGAGCGGCTGTATGTTTAAATGGTGGTCTGCTGTGGAAAATGTGTGAAATTGTGTTTGATCTCTCTGCACTGTTTGCTCCACAATATTAGTTCCTGAAACAGGCGGTAAAGCCCATGGCATAATATACGCAGAGCTGAAGCAGAAGCAATTTCTGAGCTTTTTCTCAGCCCACAGATTGCCAGTGATTTTGCCCCCCTTACATGCAGTGAGTATGCAAACACTCATTGATTAACATGGGATCTAAAACCGATTAGCTCAGCTTCAGCTCTGTGTCCACTCTGCAATGTTCAACGGCCTTTACACCTCAGGAGCAGTAACTATAAACATGATTCACGAGCCAAAGTCAGCCGGGGTTCCTGTGGTGGCAAATCAAAAAGTTTCTCTTGGGTTCTAGAAGTGCATCCTGTGGTAGAAAAACATGCCATAAAGTCATCTTGAGTGCACCAGCTAATTGGCCATCCAGGAATGCTAAGTGCAGGGCAGTTTAAGTTGTTAACTAAATTATAGCAGACCAGATCCACTCACGGATCCACTTCAATAGGATGGAAGAGGGATGGGGGGTGAATATAACAGATTTGACATCTTTTTGATATGTTTTGTTCAAGTTATATTTATGGTCAGTGCACGAGTGTCATTACTGTCAGGATGATGCTGTACACCCCCCCCCCCACACACAATTCTCCCCTTCCCCATGCAGACGGTGGCTATCCTAGAGGAGCGGCTGACTCTAACAGAAGACAAGCTGAAGGAATGTGTGGAGAACCAGATGGAAATTGGTCTACATCTCAGGGACAGGGAGTAGGCCTCTAGGCAGCAGGCACACAGAGAAGGAGAGTGAGAGTGGAGGGTGGGGGGGGGGGTGGAAGGGTGGCAGGCTACACGGTACACCCTGTGGTTCTCAACAGTTGGTCTGTGAGACCCAGGCTCCTGCTGGTTGCAATTACACTGCTGCAATCCAAGTCCTCAAGTGAATAGAATTAATTACCAAGTAGGTAATTGCGTTCACCTGCCTTAATTGGAGGACTTGCCTGAAGTCCAGCCCTTGGTCCAGAGGGCTGCTGTTACCATGCTGATTACTACTGCTGTAGATGGTCACAGGCAGACAAACACACACAAAGCCCTTTTTTTCTTGCTGCCTATTGGGTAAAATTGGTCGATCAAAAACACACGGACACATAATGCATAGTGTACAGTGCTCATGGCCCGCACTGAACAATTGTATTTCTTTGACTGGATGAGCTCTGAGCAATATGGCAAATTTTTTGAGTCTCCTAATTTTACCAAAAAGATTTCTGAAGAAAAATAGTTGGACATAAGAGAAATTGTCCCTCCACAATACTGCTGAGAGCAGTCCCTTTTCTGCTGACTAAGGATCTGCCACGACATGTTTGTTTGTGTGTGTGGGACACCACAAGATGGTGTCTTTCTGTGTGTTTCTATTTTTGTTCATTCTTATATCTGTGTAAATACATAACTGTGGAAAATATCCATTAATTGCGAGTTTTTAGCTGATAAAGTAAGGGTTCAGCACATAGACACATCAGAACTGCCCATTACACATACTGCAGATATCCTACAGACTGGCAATGTCATGCCAGTATGAATTAGGTTAATTTATAGTTTTTCAGAAATGTTCTTCTAGATGTTCTCTTGTTGATGTTTTTTATATTGAAAGGTGATTTATTTTTTAATTTATTTTTTAATCTTCATTGATTACTTCGCCCCTTATTATAGACCAGTACACTTTAATGAAGATATTAAAAAGTTTTCTTCAGGGTGTGGTTTAAACAATGATGCCTTTTGTCAATGGATGGATGGGTATGTTATTTCTTCTGCTGTGAGTACTATTTACTTTGAGAAGGGACTTACACTAGTAATATAATATACTGATAGATACTGATGATGTTTTTCCTGTTTTTATTTTAATTTTAATTGATATATTTAAGCCACATTGAGCTGTAACTTATGAGTGTGCTATTATAATAAATACTTTCTGAATATTTTGTTCAGAGAAAGAGCTTGATTTCTCTTTGACTCTGCGTGCCCTGGGCTGTGTATTGTACTTGTGTGTGTTTTGTGAGAGTGGGATGTCTGTTAAAGAGATTTGTTGTTATAGTTGTTGCCAATTTGATGATCTCATTGTGGTTCTGTGGAGAGGCTGTTTCCCTCTTCCCCCTCTTGACTCCTTCAGAGCTAGAGAGATTTCAAAATAAAGCCCCATTGTACTCCACACTGATGCTGACCACTGTTTACCCTGGTTCACTGGTGATAACTTGTTTCTTTCCCCCGAATTTGACTGGGTATTATTCGCAAAAGGTGTCAGTATTGTCTATGAAATACCGCTTTTGGGCTGGTACCCAAATAATACCCAAAAAGTATTTAATGCGTTCCTGTAATCCTAGCAGTGATCATTTTATATGTCGACACTTAGCTGAAAATCAGCTGCTCTGCTTCTTTGCAGTAGAACACATTATGTGAAATCATTCGGAACAAGCTCTGCTCATAACAATGCAATCATAACATGAACAATCATTCATTTGACTTCTCTGTAGAAACAGCGTAATATATCCCAGTAGCTACATAGAACACTAATGAATCAAACTGAGTCATTAACGTTGGTACTGTAAATATTGTTAACTGTTTCTTTAAGGCCCAGCTCAGGCTCTGCGCTGGTGGAAAAAGAAGAAAAACAAAACCGGAATTCTGGAGCTGTGTGGCCGGGCCCACTCTCTTCCTTCCTGTCTGGGGCCTGAGGACACGGGCGGACGCGAGCACACACACACACACACACACACACACACACACAGAGCCAGAGAAAACGGCTCCCTTTTGTATGGGCCTCAACCAGACTGGCTGCCAGAAGCTTGAGAGGTGGGGAGGAGGGGTGGAAGGACTGGCTTCAATAACTGCCGTGTGTGTGTGTGTGTGTGTGTGTGTGTGAGAGAGAGAGAGAGAGAGAGAGAGAGAGAGAGAGAGAGAGAGAGAGAGAACAAGAACAAGTGAGGGGGTTGGTCAATCTGGTGCAGATGCAGAGCACATCTGGATGTGTTTTACCTGGTGTGTTGTGGCTGCTGCACTTGTGTGTGCGTGTGTCTTTGAGTTGTTTTATTTGGTCTCTAGTATGGCCTTTTATTTAATTACATTATCATTACAGAAGTGTGCAAGTGGAAGAACAATTGCTGTTAGGATTAATTTATAGAAATATTTAGCATTTTACTAACTAAAAATAAGAGAAGGGGCTCTGAGATTAAATGGAACACAGACATGAAGTTAGGGTTTGTTCTGTAATAGCATGAGTACAATGGAATGTGGATGGTCCCCATGAAAGGAGCTTGTGTCCCAAGGCTTCACTGACTGTAACCAATATGAGCTGTGCCTGAGAAAGTCTTAGAAGCCCTGGAAGAGAGCAGTGTTCATCCTTTGTGATAACAGAACTCTATAAAAAGAAATGTGGTGTTATTACAGGTGTGCAAATGACAAGGAAACCTTAATGAATTGAGAAAAATCTCATGTCTCTCTGCAGTCCCTCATTTCCTGTTTCAGACGTGGTCTGCCCCCTCCCCCTCCCCACCTTCTATCCCCGTTAGTGCCTGAGTCAGGGTAGCCTTTGGCTGTGGCTGAGGCTTGGCATGGTATTCCTCCAACCCACATTTTGGGTTTGAGGAATACCATGCAAAGTACATTTCAGACAGCTCTGTTTATTTCTTTATTATTAAGAGAAACGGTGTCAACCTTAGACTTGACAAGCCTGGCCATTCAATCTAAACAAATTTTAAGTATTCTATAATTAGAGCTACATTATTTCTGAGAAAAACACAGTATTCCTTATATGTTGAATGACTATTTCTCACCGACATTAAAAATGTTTATGACTTTGAAGTTGTAGGTACATGTCCGTTCCATAATACACAGATCAGTGACCATGTGGTAACCTAAATGCTCCATCTGTCACAAATCGTAAGAGCCCTGACCTGTCACTTCTCCAGCACCAGGTACATTTAGTTCACACATGCTTTAAGGTGCATTTAAAAAGGATGGCCTATACTTTACAATAAGCCAACCCACAAAGCAAGTTGATTACTTACAAACAGCACCCTCCCCGTTCGCTAGACTGCAGTCCTGACCGCAAAGTCTCCCACTTATTTATACTGGTAGGGAAAGGTTAGTCTCATCCTCTTCCGTCCATTATCACTATACGTCACATAAGCAACTCTGTGCTGAACGGGTTACGCAAGGGAAGGCTAACTCTGCCAGACTAGGGTAAGGTATACTGTACTGTAGGTAACTTATTAAAGGCACCATTCCCAATTATTAGGTGTTGGACGTTAACAATTGATCGTTCAATTTCTCATTGTATAAGCGGTCAAAAAGTTGCATTGAGTTTAATAATTCAGCTTAATGTGTTGGTTTTGGAAAAGCTGTCTGCCTCTGTTACAGCTATGATGTCAGTAGTTAAAGTTTATAGTTCTAAAATCTGGTTAATATAATTGTATTTGTGAAAGAATGTAACTTGATGACCTTTGGACACTGAGCTGCATATGGTGATGCATTAGGGTGAGTGTCTGTCAGATATTACACTATATGAATCACCTTATATTGTGTAATAAAAAAAGAATCAGCCCATACTGTGTGGAATTTGTACTTTAAAGTACAAAACTGTTAGCCTGGTGTAATCAGTCCTAAAAATCCATTTTGTGAATAGGGACATGCTTCACGGAGAAGTCTTCGCAGTCATTGCCTCCTAGTCATTGCAGTTATTGTAGGCCTCTAGTCAATTTTTGAGACTGTTGGACAGCCTTTACTTGCATTGCTAACGGTTTTGATAACTCCATCTAGCTCTACCACCATTTTGAAACACACTTTTAACTTCACCGTCATCACACTTTGCCACACTTCTGATTGGTCTGCCAGCAGGGTGGCTGAGCAAACCTTAATGTGAACAGGGTTCTAGACTATAATCTCTTTTTCTGAGAGTATATGATATATATGATGTGATCCTCAGAGCTTTCAATTGATTGTATTAAACTCCTGAAGCTGCGTGAGATTAAGGGTACTATGATACTTAAATGTTACATATCAGACATATACAAATAAATAGCTAAATGTCTGTAAACATCTTATTTGCAGTTGATCCAGCTGAACCTATATCTGGATGGTAGTCAACACTATTACTGTTACTGCAGTATGCAAATATATCCCTTGTCTATAAGAAAAATTGAATCTCTCTCTCTCTCTCTCTCTCTCTCTCTCTCTCTCTCTCTCTCTCTCTCTCTCTCTCTCTCTCTCTCTCTCT
>JAODUG010094623.1:0-11720 GCA_027564795.1 Aphredoderus sayanus | reverse complement strand
CTCTCTCTCTCTCTCTCTCTCTCTCTCTCTCTCTCTCTCTCTCTCTCTCTCTCTCTCTCTCTCTCTCTGTCTCTCTCGCTCGCTGTCTCTGGATGAGAGAGAGAGATATATTATATCATATATCTCTCTCTCTCACTCACAAACGCTAAGACACAAAAAGAAAGGATGGGTTGTGCAGTTAGTGTGTTAGCGATGTCAGGTAAGAAGCCAGGGGAGGAGGCAGTGTGCCGATGTGAGATGACAGGTCCAATCAGGGGAGCTTCTGTTTTTAGAGCCTCTCTACACTCCTCTTGTGCTGACCCCTACTGTACTGCACTCAAACCCTGCACCTCTCTCCGCCCTAACTGATCTCTCCCTCTCTCCCTGGCTCCCCACTATGTGTGATTTTAGTGTGTCTACAGTGTACTCAGAGAGCCATCATCAGCGAGACAGGGAACTGCTCCCCACGGACCTTGACAGCTCACGTGCAGAGGCCACAGTCGCCACTTTTAAAAAATTCACATCAAAGGTCAGGGTGTCATGGCGGCTGTGGAGTTGGTGGGAGATGGTGTTGATTAAAGCTTTGCTAAAAAGAATTAAAAATATTTTAGTTTAAAATAGGGGCTTATCTCGATATCATTGTTGATCCAGAATGAGTCTGTACTCAGCTGTGGAGCTTATAGGCTATGTTCTAGCATTTTGCTTCAAAGAAATACTTTGTGTTTCATGTTTCGTTTTGACCAGATACAAATGTTAGCTCCAAGACAAGTGGGGTTTTAATACAGTAGGGATTGTATTTTACAGCCAAAATATCTGACAGACGCTGGTGTCTGTAGTTTCAAAGTTTGATAATTAAAGTCTATGTAAATACCGTATGAGATGATTTACTGTAATGTCATTCACTGCAGATAACAACTTGTGAAAAGTTACTTGATTCCTTGAAACAAGTACATTTTATCTTACATGGAGTCATGAAACAACAGAATGTTAAGCCTTAATACAAGACAAATACACTAAGTACACTATACACTAAGATGTGAATTAGAATAATTACACTGAAGTCAAAGAATGAGGTCAGCTAATAACCCCTCAGGGGCTGATGTGGCGATTCAAGATGCTTATACTTCTGGTGTGTTGTGTTAGACTGTTATACTGTATTTACATATCTGTTGTCCACAGTGACTAAATAAGATACTGGTGAAAGTGAATACCAAACATTTACAGTCAAACGTTCTACAAATGTTCCATGGGCTCAGAACATGTATTGTTGTTCTCTTAATCCGTGATGTAAGCACTATAGTGTTAGAGCTACTTATAATTAAAGTAAAATTTGTTCAGCTTCAGAACAGATTAATCACTGTCCAAATATGACGCTTAGTCTCATTAGCCAGTCAACTACCTGGATCATTGGTTATTTGACCAGGCATCGATGGAACAGCTTGAGAGAGACACTGCAGCTGCAATGCAGATCTCACCGAATCATGCATCATTGACCCTGATAACAAGCCACACACAGTCTCTCTTTCTAATGCTCAGCCTTTCACACACACAAGCGCATGCGCACACGCACATACGCACGAGCACATGCCAACACATGCAGACACAAAGCAATTAACAATCACCCACTGACTAAACACCTGGTGGCAATAGTGGTAACTGTTCATCAATCATCAGAGACACAACAGGAGCGGGAACGTCCTGCAGGTGAGAACACCCACACAGTGTGCACATTGTGTCTGTGTGTGCGTATGTGTACATGAAAGGCTGATAATGACACATCCACAAGTGTGTGTTCTTTCTTTTAAGAAACACTGTGCTGTGAATATCGGTTGTAGGCATGCGTTTATGTGTGTGGCTGCGTTTGTGCGAGTTAATTCACTGTATCTAAATGGGTCAAACCTCTGTGTTTCCTTTGAGAGTCAGCCCACTGGGGCGATAAAGAGCCAGAGATGAGCTGTAATCCAGGATTGGAGATGGATCCTTTAGCTCAATTAAACATGTCTGTCTCACAGCAAAGCACACATACACACTGACACATACATTCACAGTGTTGTGTGCGCACCACACCTGGGTCTAAACGACATTTACTTGAGACAGACCTTTGCTGACAAGAAGCCATCTTTACTTTTTGGACCGAAGGTCTCCCAGCACTCTGCTCTCCCGGGAGAATCAGCCGTTATGTAACCTTGGTGATGTGTCACTTGCCAGATGCCTGCTGATGTGGCGGCAGTGCTATCGTTTGACATTGTATTGTATTGATGCATGGAGAGTATTAGCCGTGCTTGTAATAAATGTCATGAAGTGTTGAGATGAGACGAGGAAATTGCGCACGTCAGCAGAAATGAAACACACACACACAGATATATATATATATATATATATATATATATATATTCATCCAGGCACACACGCACGCGCACACACACACAAGCACACTGTACACACACTGACTCCATCTTCCCTAAACAAGAATGACACTGAGAAATAAACAGAAGCGTTCTTGGCGCCGAACCCTGAAATTGACTTTCCTTCCTGCCGTTACTGCTGTGTTTCACACCCGATGAGATAAGAAGCAGAACCCCGGTAAACATTCAATAGCTTTGTGCACACATGTACATGTGTGCTTTTCTTCCCGCTGGTTTTCGCAAACCTTGATTGTGCCAACTTCAAATGGAGCTGATTTTTTCTTGCCTGTAATATTGAGTTTATGGTACTGAAAACACAAGAAAGATTTGTGATTGGTTGAACCCAACCATCTGCTGAGGAATGGAATGGCAGGGAAGTACCTCAGGGAAGGTGAAACCTTAAGGTTGGAAAAAGTTTTAAGCCATTATTAAAATGACACCATGACAAAACACTTATATTGTCCATCAATGTATTCTAAAGTAAACTTACTTGTCTCTATGGAGAGAATGCAGTATTGTATGCTATATTCTAAACCTGTTTATTTGGAAAGGAGAAGGTTCAGGGGGTGTTGTTTGTGTTCTTGTGAAATACGTGTTAAATACTTGTGAAGCCCTTTGAGACAGTAATGTGATTAAGGGCTATACAAATAAAATTGACTTGACTTGACTTGACTTGGACAGACCAAGGCATCTGTAATTTCAATGGGGTAAAATAAAAAAATAAAAAACTGACTAATTTGATGTATAACTATAATATGTAATTTACTTCAAATTAAGGAAAACTTAACCTCAGTATATTTTACATTTAAAGGAAGTTAATATGCTAGCACCAACAGAGTAAGACATTTTGATTAAAAGAGTAAGTGATTGTAAGCTACTGTAATACTTTTTGTCAAATTCAGTGAATTCACGGTCTGCTAGCTGCCTGTTGTGTGTGCTCACTGAAAAAGAAGCCGGTCTTTCAACACAGGCCTGGCTCTGTAAATGGTAACATAAACAAAGTGGTGCAGAACGCACCACACAACACCGTACTAGCTTTGGCAATGTTGGTGGAGCATCTGAGGGAGCACTCCACCTTTAATAATATTAAAGTTAAATTAGTATTCAATCAAAATGGCTTGTTAATTATTATAAAACAAGCTAAATTAAATTGCAATCAATAATACATGACATAAGATTTGACCCAGGTACAAAAAGGTAATCCCTGGACAGATATAGCCCAGATGTCACCTGCAGGCAGATGCAGGCAGCAAGGCCTTGCCAATACAACCTCACCACAGGAGGATGCAACCTCTACTGGCTGGCTACACAGATTATCTGCAATTAAATTATATTACTTACTGTTCTAGGCCTACTGTAAATGTATGGTTGTGGACTCATCCCGATTGTTGCCCAAGCACTAAATTGTGACAGGTAGGCCATGATGAGAAACAACAAGTTAATGAATACGATTATATAAATAAATGAGATATTGTTAGAAAGGTTCATAGTTTATGGTTATGTTTTTATATTATTAGTAGTTTACAGTTCAGTATTTAGAGTTATCGTTCTGATACGGACAAGTGATCATGACGCACCCAGGACAGGGAAGTGGGTTTTACGTGCGACACAGCCAGCGCTGCAGAAGCGCAAGAGGAGTGCCTGCCTGCGTGTGCTGTTAGTAAGCTGTGTGCACAGAAGTGCTTTATTGAAATAACTCACTGTGTTCAACACTACTTTAGTGGTGCCTCCATCAATGCCTGGTTGGTTATTGAATGCCAACATCATATAGGCCTAATAAAATAATAAGCCCCACTCCTGAATACTGTATTCTTACTGATGCTCGGGGGCGAGACGCTGTATAAACATTCCTGAACCAAAGCCATATACAGTCCTTTATCAGAGTACACCCTCTACTACAGGCCTAATAGTAATTTTACATGTTTGTGTGCATCTTTTTTAACAGGCTGTTTTATGTAGCACCGCTTGTTTGGAGCTGAAGAGGAAGATATCCAGCATATTGTGCTTCTGACCTCTAGCGGCATTTTAAAAAAAGTACATTTAACTGTCGATCGAAATATAAAATTTCTCAGAAATTCAATAGATGGCGCCAAAGCTATCTTAAAGACGTACAGTAATACTATGTCTGTACAGTTTTTGATAAGTTGATCGAGTCTTAGAAAATATTTTAGGAAGAACTACTATTTGGTATTTTTTTGTTTCGTTATATATTTAGTTTTAGTTCTCATGTTGTACTTTATTTGTACCTCAGGTTGATGTTATGTATGACTTGATGAAATAATGGTATGGTCATTAAAAAAAACATGCTATGTCATTGAATAAGCAATTCACACACACCTACTTATATGCCATTGATGCTTATATTATCAATATATCAATAATATCAATATCAAAATCATCTCTCTCCCTCTCTCGCTCTCTTTTTCTCACTCACACACACACACACACACGCACACACACACACACACACACACACACAATCCATGACATGGCACTATCTTTAGTATAGTTTCAGACTAAGTGTCAGTGATATTAGTAAGAAAGTTATAAGTAAAACGAGGGGGGAGGGGGCACTGTGGGTGTAAGCCAATCATTCAGGTGAGCGTCACTGAGCAACAATCCTCAGGGGAGTGTCCTTGCACTCTGGTGGAGGAAACCCTAATTTCTTGTGCAATTGTGTCTATTACTCTAAAAAGAATCACCAGGATATTCTATAACAGTCAACATTTGATTTCTGTTTCCTTCAAGGAACCACATTTTCCACAGGGTTTCTTTCGATTTGTATTGATTGTGTTGCTGTAAAGGCATTCTCAATCAAATGTTTAGGCCTACCTGTTTGTTTGTTGGAGATAATAACATACTACAAGCAGTTTCCCTTTTGACAAGTTAGTTGATATCAACCAAAAACAATATATACATTTTGTTATCATTCCTATTGACCTGGACACCTGTTTATTTGTGTGTGTTTTTTTTACCAGAGCCAGCACCTGTGTTGCTGGACTGTTGATAATCTAGTCACTTTTGCCTTGTCTTCAGGCAGGTGCTCAGACAGGGTATAAGTGTGACAAGCAGACAGCCAGGCAGCAAGAAGCAAACAGATAAAGAGCTGATTGATAGCTCATTGTGTGTGTGACGGCATTGACGCGTGGCTTTCTTGGCATCCAACCGGTTTGGGAGGGGTGAGGAAACTTCTTGTTTGCATGCAACAGCCACAGTGATTGTTTTGGAGAGAATGGTGCAATCTAACACACTTTGCTTTGTCAGCCCTGACAAAATGACCTTCTGCTATTTTGGTGACATTCACAATAGCATCTCTGAGTCTAAACCACACAACAAGCACACATTATTAGGGTCCCCTTTATATGTGCTCTTGGTTAACTATAGTGTTTAAAGGCTACAAGATAATTCAGTCTTTGCCATACATTAGGCCTACATGCCATCACTGTTTAGTATTACTACTTGTCTTTGGCAGCACTTATCACCCGTGAGCAGAGCTTAAACAAGAAAAGATGACATGCCAGACAGCGTTATTAGATGTAATGTAGGATACACTGAGGATCCTCTTAGTTCGGATCCTCTATCAGAAGCCTAATGCCACGTCTGTGTGGCATTCATCACGTTACATGAATCCTATGAAAAGTTGCTCACATACTGTAAATGTGACGAAGGAAAGAGATAAAAGAAGGGAAAGAGGGTAGACAACACTGAGTATAAATACAAGCCTAGCCATAGCCACCAAGGAAACACAGATTTGTGCTTTATCTGGATTTTTGCATGCTCATTACAGGATAAGAGAGAATGGAGGAGGGGTAAAGAAACTGTCAGAGATGTGAATGAAAAACTAGCGCCTGGGGAGCTGTAAACCACACGGGGCTAATCCCTGCACGACTTTACTCACATTCTGAAGGTAACCTTGATGTGCTAGCTGTTGCTTTTCACTAACGTTCTATTCTTGTATGTCACAGAGAGAGCCCCTTTGACTGTCTGCTCTGGTGCCATTGTATTCATCACATCTGCCACTAACTTTATACATAGAGATTGCTTGATATCTAAGGCCAACGTATAGAGGGGAAATTAAGTGTACTTTTAAAATTTCACTACAACCTGTTAACTTGTCTGGATTTGCATTGTGTAAATTTGTGTCTGCTGAAGTTGGTCTATACATGGGCCTTTAATTGTCATGGCTACATCTGACACTTGACATCTATTAGCAAATAGAAAGTGGGCCATATAGCTGGATTAATTTGGGCCTGGGTCATCTGACAAGATGATGATGATGATGATGATGATGATGGTGATGATATGCTGATAATAAAATACCTGATTCCGGGTGATTCTGTGAATTCCAACATTTAAAACTTTTAATTTAAACCCAGACACATTAATTATTAGGGCTACTTACTTGCATATTTTATTTATATTTTGTATGTTATCTTTATTTTTCAGTTTTTGTTTGTAATGCACTTTGAGCTGCAATTATTATATGAAAGGCGCTTTACAAATACAATTCATTATTATTATATTATTGTATTTACATCTGACTACAGTCGTAAACGAAAATGAAACTGCAAACCTTGTTTTTCACTCAATCACAACAGAACAAGCTCATTGTGTTGGCCTCGCATAAAACAATGACGCTATACTACCTCAACGGTGACACTGCCATACAATTGTGTTTAGTTAATTGTCACTTGTCAAACCGTAAGCACTGTGGCTAGCCTGATATATCAGTTTTTTTTGGCAGACATCCACCTTTCTGAACAACATGACTGCTCCCTTTATTGGTATGTCACAAGATTCCCTGTTTCCTATTAAAACAACAGACTTATTGTCTTGAGTGCTGGCTGCCTCCTTCTCATTTAGATAGGTACCTGAAAAAAGGTTATATATGGATTGTGGAAAATTTGCAGGTGTTATAGATCAGCCTGTCTGTGGCATTTCTAAAGAGCAGCTAGAAGGTTGTGAGTGTAGGTACCGTTCAACAGAGATAAATGGGCACTTTTGAAGATCACCTAGGACATAAATGAGACTGAGCAGAGGTACTGTACTGGAGCCTCTGCTGGCAGCATAGACACATAAGTACAAAATATCTACAGTAAATGAAGATGTTTTCTAGAACACAGACAACCTACAATCAGTCTTTCTTCAACCAAACTATAATAGAACTCAAGGCAATGTTCCGGTATCCAGGTGTTAATCCATCAACATTGGGTTGGATTGCAGATTTAACTAGCCTGTTCTCATATTACAACCCTAGCTTTAACTCTTCAGCTATAGAATACAGTATATCTTGCATGTACACGTTGATTCAGTAGGTCTTCTCTGCTCTGATCCCCCTCTGTAGGGGATGTGATATAGCATGCATATTAACCCCAGGGTTTAACATATAAACTGAATGGTAAACACACAATAATGAAGAGAACATTTGGACAGTTTACATTTATTTAAAGTCCACTCACTGAAATGCTGTGGCTTTTCCTTGTGTTTAATAAAACACAGTACGCTCGTCTGTGTACACGGCCATGATGAGACATGCATACAGTATAGATAGAATCATGTGACTGATGCTCAGCTATGACAGTAGGCAGCAGTGAGCAATTCTTATTTAATATGGTTTGTTTAGCGATAATCTTTGTGTTAATCTTCTTAATCCACCCGTTAGTGAAGTGTGGGCACACTCCTTGCATGCTTTTGTCAACATGCATTACACTTAACGCAGGCAAATCATGACCTCCTTAGATGAAAGGTCAGTTAAAATCATTTACAGTATAATTTACACTATAAAAACACAAATGTACAAAATTATAAAATTAGTAGATTTTTTTTATGTCTCCAGTGAACATTACTTTGCATTAAAACAGTAAATCGCTCGCGTTTATCTATTCTGCTATTTTCACATTGGCAACCTGTGTATTTCCCCACGTTATTAAGAAAAGTCATCTTTAATTTTTAGGTGGCACACATTAGTAGAGGTGAGAACATAATTATCTGTTTTAATTTGGTTGCTAAAGAGATGACTTCTGCATACAAAAATACCCCAGTCTCAAAACATAAATGTTGCTTGGAGATTGCAGATGGATTACAAAATGTTCTCATTCCATTTGCGGTCAAGTCATATTCTAGGCACAGAGACTATTATACTGTAGCCCTTGCACCATCTCTCCCATAGGGTTCCACTGTCCATTAGCAAAGCAGAACGCCTCATTAAGGGAAACATTTTTACTGCCCGTCTCACCATCTTATGCTGGCTGGGTGATTTGATGAAAGGGATGTGTGAGGGATCCCGTCAGACCTGTGAAAGATATAAAGAGGAGATACAATATAATATGGATGAGAGTCAGCAGTGTTTCTCTACTGTTGCCTGTCTTGCCCTCAAGACAGGCAACCACAGTGCTAAAACTACAGTGTTAGATGTAGGCTGGACTCTTTCAAACACTCTTGACAGGCGTTTACTAAAGAGCAGCTCTCATCTGAAGTGTCCTTGTGGGGGTAATTTATACATAATAAATGATGTTCCACATCCCATGTTATTGGGATAGAGTGAAAGGGTGTTAATGAAGGTTTCTGATGCCGTGTGCAGTGTGGACACATGCACTCCGTTTATTGTCATGTGTTTGATCAGTGCATTTGCCTGGAAGACTTAAGTCCCAATCTTTGCCTTTGTAAAGTGCATCACCAAACATGCTTTGCTTGAACTGAATTTGGGTCTAACCCAATGCATGAGCATTAACATGTTTGTTCAGGTTTGTATAGAAAATGAAAATAAAGAACACATTTTGTTTTTCTCCAAAAATCAATCTGACAGTTCGCAAGTACAGTATGAGAACATAATCGGGAGCTTGACAGTTTGAACTAATACAGTACAAGGGAATCTCTTTCTGTAGAGAGGAATATAGTCAGATTTGTCAGAATACAGGTCTAATTACAGGGAGAGAAAGAAGAAGTGAGAAGCAGTGAGACACTGACAGGAAAAATTAACAGATTGCAGGTTATAATGAGGGTTTCTTTCGGCATCACTTACTACAACAAATCATAAACAAACCACAACTTCAAATCAGAAAAGCTTGGCTTATGAAACATTTTCACAAGAGCTGAGTCATTTAACACAAATGAGCTATAAAATACACTATCTTTTCAAAGTTCTGCTAAATCGCTGTTTTAAAATATTTGTGCATGATAAACAGAACTGTAACTTCTTGGTCCATTTGGTGCCAAGCGCTTGGCATTATGCCCATTTGGTCAATCTGTTGGGATACAATCCTTTCTTACCTCGGATGCTTGGAGATTTGGCTGGACTCCAGATTTAGATGTTCCATGTTATGGTCTCATGCAGGGTTTCATTTAAGGACAGTCAATGTTGTTTTCTTCATTGTGTGCCAAGGAGGTCCCACAGCTGATTCAACACATGCCGTTTGGATCCTCTTAAGCAGAATGCAATTGTGACAAGGTTATTATCTTCCATCATGCGCCTTGTTTAGTGTAACTTTACTCGTTTTTGTGTGAAGCTTGTTTTGAAGTGCAGAAAAGTCATTGTAAATACATAGGCAGTTTTATAAACATAAGTTATCTGTTATCTGTTCCCCTCTGTTATCAGTTTCCCCTCACAATTAAAAAGGTTAAAAAAAACATGTTTGAAATATGCATAAGCCATCTGTGCACATGTAAATAATAATAATAATAAACATTGGCTAGCTGCCCATTTGGTAACAAGCAACGTTTCAGTGTCACACAGCAGCTGTCTTTACATGTGCTGTTATTCCCATACACCCCTTGTCCTCTCCAGAGTCAAAGCCCCCCCGAGTCAGACATCGTTGTGCATCTGGGATTTGAGACTGAACTGGATGAGAAGCTGTGACGCATCTGCCAATACTGGGCTTCCAATGTTCTGCTGAGGTAGATTAGAGTTCATCTCATTAAATATCCTTTGTCTTTTACACTTTAGAAGGTTAAAACAGTAAATGTCTAAATTGTGGAATGAAAATGTCTGTCTTCAACGTTAATAGTGTTGATAAGACAACTCGTTGCTTCAGTTTGTAATCAGTTATCCATGTTATCAGTGGAGACAAAACAGAAGGACAGGCACTTTGGCATCGGGGGGGGGCACAAAGAGTTCAGTCCTCCTCGCCACAAGGGGAGCTAGCTGCACCGGCGTACCCCCTCCCCCCCTCCCCTTCTCCTACACAGAGCTCTCGTCCGGCCTGGGCAGAATCTGCGTGTGCTTCCTCTTCTCCAGGATCTTGCTGAGCTCCTCGGTGAAGGAGTGGCAGAGCGGGGAAGCCGCCTCCGGGTCGCTCTGCCTCAGCAGCACGTAGCTGTTGCCGTGGATACGTCGCAGGACGCTGGGCAGCGTGGCCGACGGCCCCCCGGGGAAGTCCCAGTCCGGCGAGGGGAGGTCCAGCGGGGGAGGCGGCAGCGGGGGAGCGGCCGGGAGAGGCGGGGCCTTGACGGTGCGGCCCTCCCCGGGGACAATCTGCAGGAAGCCCTCGCCGCCGTAGGGCTTGGCGTCGCCGTGGCGAACGGCGCCGTTGCCGTTGCAGTGGCTGGAGATGGTCTTGACCTCCAGGTGGGAGGAGCCACTATGCTGCTGCAGCTTCCTGCCGCGCTGCCCCCACTTCCTGTCCGTGCGGGCGGCGCGGAGAGAGTACACGCCCCTGCTGCCGGCACGCAGGCAGAAGCCCAGGTAGAGCAGCACCACGCTGAGGACCACGCACAGCGCCCCCAGCACGGTGATGAGGGACAGGTACAGCGCCTCCATGTCCCGGGGCGACAGCGGCTCCGGGCGGGGCAGGAGCGGGGAGAGGGGCAGGGACAGGGGCCCCTCGGTGGGCCGCGGGGGCGGCGTGGGGACACCGTCGGGGCGGACGGTGACGTCGTAGGTGGCCATGGCGACGCGGACGCCGTTCTCCACGGCGTGGCAGGCGTAGCGGCCGCCCTGATCGGGCCGCGCCCGGATGATGAGCAGGCCGTCGGTGCCCGTCCTGAAGCCCGAGCTCAGGCCGTAGCCGCGCAGCTCGCGGCCCCCCAGGGTCCAGGCGGGCGTGGCCAGGTTGGAGCCCAGCTCACACTGGAGCAGCACGTCGTCGCCCACCTGCACGGAGCGGCTGCCCTGCACAACACGCTCTGCAGGGAGGATGATGTTTAGTGTTGGCCTCGGCTTTCAAACACACTACCGTGTTATGCCAGAAGATGGTGCCACCTGATTGTGTAGTTCTCTTTAGTGTCAGTGCTGTGTGTATACTTATTTATTTGTTTGTTTTTTTGTGCCTTTTAACCCTCCTGTTGTCCTCGAGTTTCAAACTCACACCTTGTTGTGCCAGCAGTGCACATCATATGTGT
>JAODUG010094601.1:0-11720 GCA_027564795.1 Aphredoderus sayanus | reverse complement strand
AAAAAAAAAAAAAAAAAAAAAAAAAAAAAACTTTTAAATTTGAATAAAAAAAAAAAAAAAAAAAAAATACCATCAGGTCAAAGACGTACAACAGAAAAAGAGTCTATGCTCAAAAGGTTTAATGAAAAATAACAGAAAGGTACAAAACTGAAGTGTAAACAGTTAATGGACTAATAACCCAAACACTGCACCCTCTGGTCTTAAATACACAAAAAAACCACCAGGTGCAACCCATTCTTCAAATTACCCCAGGTGCAGATAATGTCTCATCCGGTCACATGCAGGCGAGACAGAACACAACGTGACAGATCTCCAAAGATCGACAGCATCATTTGCAAACTATGTTAAGTACAGTATGCTACAGTACCTGTGTTAGTATACTTACTGTACTAAGTATTACTAAGGAATACATTGATTGCAAACACTGGGTCTTTTTCACCATCACCATAGTATACTAACGATGGTGAAAAGTAATCCGCTGTTTAGAGACAAAATCTGAATCAGCATTTTCATCTGCCATTGGCTCCACTGTTTTGTTCTATGATTGAAGTCCATCTGTGATTAGTGATCACCAAATTGTATTTTCCATCATTAAGTTGTATTTAAAGATGAAATCAGCACACTTTTTGTCAAATACTGCAAATACTGCTCATGGTCCACTGGCTGTCTGTTCTGTCTGCTGATAACAATCTGGGGTTTCTATCCTGTACAGCCCTGTCTATGGCTATGTCTATATTATAGCTGAACTATATTCATAGAGCATTATATACGCTATAATGCTCTGCATGTATTCATAACAGGTTATAATGTAATTTATTAATTGCTATACTCACTTCCAAAACTGCTATACAGTTTAATGCTGTTTTGTTTGTAAGTTAGTATAACAATTTTTATAATACCTTATAATTGCCTTATAACATATTATGAATGTATGCATAGATGTATATATAGACATGACCTTCATGTTTATATATATATATATATATATATATATGTGTACACAGTATTTTCCCAGAGAGTCCAGCAGCCTTACACTCACAAAACCCAAAACACCTAAGCTTTTGGGAAATGTATTAAAGGTAAGGATTAAAGCCTCCAACAGGGATGGCTGATATTAATAAGTATCAGCTACACAAGAGAGTAGAAGTAACACATCAGTTGCATGTGGTGCATGGTTGTTAAAGTAGCCAAACCCCAATAATAACTTCTGATTAAAAATATTCTGCCTAATGGAGGTGTATCATTGAGGTACGGCTGCTATTGAGTCGAGGGTCAACAAAAGTTCAGTATTTCTTTAACTTGCTTTAAATTCAAGCTTCTACCTCGCTTGTCATCAGACAGTGACCTGGGCAGAGGTCGACTTGCATGGGCAGACAGGCAGGCACTTGAGCTCCCAGGAAAAGATGCAAGAAAGGGGTGAAAGTGGAGATGAGGAGGAGGATGGGGGAGAGAAGGTTGAAGAGGAAAGTGTCGACACGGACCTGGAGCTGGAAGGTACTGTAGAGAGTCGATATTTGAAATGTGAGCGGTTGGAACAGTGGGCGAAATATTCCATGCTGTCATAGGCATAGAGGCATTCAGGGAGTTAAGGGACATACAATTCTCTGTCAGAAGCAGAGAAATCAGGTGTGGATCATGCATTTGACATGAACCATATCATCAACCAGAGACCTCCAGTTGTATACCTGATCAGAATTGTTTCTGCTTTTTATCTGAGAATTGTGATGACCGTGCAATGCTTTGATCTCCACTAGACAGCCCTGCTGTCTTTTCTGCAAGCTTCCCTCTTCTCTGCAAATTATGTGATATTAGAGAGAAAAACAAAGCCCAAACACCTACACACTCTTGCCCACATGCTGCATCCTGATTCTTAATCTCAGCTGCTTTATCACACCTTTCACACCAAAGAATCTGGTTTGAGCTTCCCAGAGGAGGTGAAATCATTCACTGGAGAAGAAGCGGTCAAGGACTGTGTTTATGTGTGCATGCACACATGCTCATCCCACTATCATTCATAATGATAACATTTAGTAATGGAACACATTCTGATAAAGGAATGTGTAATATGGTGATATTACTGAACTTCAGGGTTACTGGCGTAAGGCCAGGGTGTGGGTGTTTGAAAGGCCTTGGTTTCCAGAACGGTCCTACCTACTATATAACTGTCCTTAAGATACAGTACCTACTGTAACCTTTTCCTCCTCCTTGTTACTGTTGTTACTGTTAACTCAATATAAAATACCTCAACATGTATGTATTTATACAGTAGCATCACTTAAATCCAATAAATGAATTACCTTTGTTGGAATGTTTTCATATTCAGAATAAGAGCAATATCAAGAACTCATGGAATAAGTGCAGCATTTAATTATTTATTATTACTTTCTTTGAGAAAGGCCATTTAAATTTTCACTGTACTATGTATAATGCCAATTAAGATCATTTTCAAAATTAAAGTAAGCTAAAAGACAATAATGAAAAAAATATTAAATCTTAGACAAGCTAACATTACTTTCATATGGCAGATGATCGGATAACCTTTGACCCAACTGGACACATGCATTACTTGGAGGCATGTAAAATGTTCCAGGAGGTGCCTGCCTCATATTTTATGAGAAACATGCGAAACAGTGAGTTGTTCATGATGCACCATGGTCTTGGACCTAAGGTAAGTTTATGTATCTTCTGAGACTATCATGTTAGAGTGGGTATGCCTTCTGCTTTGCAATACATACTGCAGGTTTTTGGGTGAATGGAGGGTCTTAAGATTTTATACTTTCTTCATAGTTTCTTTATTACACAAATCATAACACTATTTCCCTGTGAGAAAGCTGTAAATGAAGCCACCTATACATAGCATAAATAGTAGTAGTTACACTCACCGGACTAGATTATTGTAAAATATCATATGTAATTAGCATGACCAAAAGTGTATCAGTACAGTATATTCTAGCCTTACATACATTGTTTAGTGCATATGTGGACCAAGATTTGTGTGTGGTCCACTTCACAGATATTGATTCACAGAGTGATTGTCGATTTTTGCCCATTCAAGAAAAGTGAAGAGGCTAACATGCTAGCAAATTATGCCTGCAGTATGTTAACTTCAATGTCAAAATTAAGCTTTCTTGTATCTGAACATCAAGCAGAACAAGTAAGAGATTTTCCATTAAAAAAGATTCATATTCTATCTTGGCAAATTGGTGGCCACGCTGGTAGCGAACGGCAATTGTTATTGAAGTTTTGTTATTGAACACACCTTTTAATGATTTTCTTCTGCTTTTTTCAACATATAGTTGAATAAATCAATTTTAATTTATGTTGCTGCCAGAGCAATGTCTGTTACCATAGCAACTCTTCTCCTGATATATAAACCACATACATTTTTCATGCACCATTTCCCACCTGTGTAACGGCACGCTGTACATTCATAGTGACACATATAAGGCATTACTGGGGCTCAGAAAGACTCATTTTAAAATGAGCAATTAAAGGTGAATGTTTGACCATATAAATGTTATCATACTGTATGTAGATTTAAGCAATAAAACATGTATTATGTTATGTTACATTACATGTGCTTGGTATCAGACTAAGCACAGGCAAAGCTTTACAAGCTGAAATAGTATATCAAAATGCCTCATCTTCCAAAGAGGCTATTATTGTCCAACTTTTTATGTGGACATGAATAAGGATTAAATGGCTCAACATTCTCATTAGCCATGCTAAAAGCTGTAATTTTCATGCTATGTGCTTGATTTCTGACCCACTCCTCCGCATGTCTTTTCAGCTGTGCTTGTCTCGCTCTGACACAGGTACAATATATGTCTGCCCGCCTGTACCAGTATTGTACATGTGCTCTGGAGACACACAGACAGGGAAAGTGGTGACCACACAGTAGAATCTCACTTTGTCTACAGGGCGCCAAAGCACTGGCCGTTTCCCTGGTAACCAACATTTCCATCCTGAAGCTGAACCTGCAAGATAATTGGATGGAAGAAATAGGTGGAGCTGCTATAGCCGAGATGTTAAAGGAAAATTGTTTTATTACAGGTGGCTCACAAGCACACTCAAACTTTTTCTCCTCCTCTCTTCCTCAACCCTACAGCAATGTCATGGTTTATGCTGTTACAAATGGGAAAAATAGGAACAGATTTGTTTATACACAAAGTTCAGGATTTTATTTTAGTACCAGTTTAACAATGATGTCACTTTGTGGTGGATATTGATGCTTGGATTTATGCTCTTTTTGTAGGTTCATGAATAATAATCCAAGAATGAATAATAACAGTTATAAGAAAAATACCCTAATAACAATAAAGAAATAATTGTATTTAACGGCACAGGGAGGTAGGAGCAGTATTTTCCCATGAGCCGCTGGCAACTCGTGGCCTACTACCGTGAGCTTTGCTCTTCTTCAACGAGGCATGTGCATTGACGTTAGCAGCTGCGCCATCTTGAAAGTGAACTCCGCTGGCACATGCACAGTACTACAGTACCACCAGGAAAGTACTTCACATCCTGTGACTCTGGAGTTTGAGATGTCAAGCCTCGTGCACGCTCGCCATCGAACGGCATCAACTGCCGTTTTTGTTGACTATAATTTGCTATAGTTTTAAGTATGTTTTTTTAAATATTTAGCATTAACACTAAAAGTATGATCAAGATAAAGATATGCTCCCGCATGTGCCTTTTAACCTTCCTGTTGTCCTCAGGTTTCAAACTCACACCTTGTTGTGCCAGCAGTACACATGATGTGTGTGTAAGCTGTAGAATTAGGTTTAGTGCCCTCTATCTGCTAGTGATTTGGGTCATTTTGACCCGGAGGACATCATGAGGGTTAATATAGTGTATAGTTTGATGATGACAGGCACGAGTGTAGGACTGTCTCATGGTTGTTTCATCATACATATGAAGCATACATAAATGCAGTCCATTTACATGCCAGATGGTTGTTACACATAGTTCTATGCACGCAACCATCTCGGGAGCCATCCATCAAAACAGTTTTAAAAGGAAAGGCGCTTACAAAAAGATCAGGTTCAGGAGATCAGGATGGTTTCACGAGGCTAGTATGTACATGCCCACCAAGATAATATCATGAAGCTAAGAGTGGCATCTGAATTTAAAATACAGCGTAGCAGTCAAACTGATTTTTGAATGGCAATGGCAATGCGAGCCATATCTTCCGGGTGCAGTACCATCCATCACCACAAAACATTACTGCTGCTAGCCCATTCAGACCCTTCCCCCTACGTTAAAGGAGGTAATAAAGTAACTATTGAAGCACCGTTCCTTAGCGTTTCTAAAATTCAAACAGCTCTTATCATGGCTTAGATACTTCTGGGTCATTTCTATCAGGCTCTTAATCAAAAATACGATTTGGATGCAGCCCTCGAGTCAGACCCTGTCCCCCATGAAAAATCAGTGTGCCCGTCATTGGAAGCACTTCCTGCTCACTGTGAAAAATGTCTATGGAAGACATGTTGGGACATAAAGGCAGTTCATTCAGAACATCACCAGTTGCAAGCATTTGGAATCATTAAAATTAAATGGTCTAATTTTCTTGATACTAAGGTGCATTATAAAATAATGGACACTGATTGGGAAATAGCGGAAAAGTACCTTTTAAAAGCCAATAGAAAGAAAAATCCTGGAAAAACAGTGATACAATCTGAGAATACTAGCAAGTCATACATAAAAAATTGTAAAAGATTTTCATGGAACAACTGACTTGACCTTTGACCTGTAGTATGTTCGACCCCTAGAGGTGGACCTGTCGGACAACAGGCTTGGAGAGGAAGGGGCGTCAGCCATGGCCAGCATGTTGCTGGAGAATGACACCCTTGTCAACCTCAATCTGTCTGGCAACCACATGCGCCACAGGGGCGCCCAGCACTTGAGCCAGGCCCTCACCCAGAACACCAGGCTGGAGACATTGAATCTCAGCCACAATGCTCTTGGAGAGCCTACAGGTACTGGAACAGCAGAGTACAATGCTGGAGGCCAAGTGTTTTGCTATGGGAGAGGCTCTTTAAAGAACTGTGTGCCAATGGAATGAATCATTACCCACTGGAGCCACTGTTGCTATGCCAATTCTAAAACGTCACGACATAGCTGAAAAAGTTTCTCATGTCTCCTCACTGCCAATAGCACAGTTCCATTTTGAATTATAATTGAAATGTTTCAAAGTTTATTGTTACTAATTAGTGTTTTTGTAAGCATTGTAATGCATTATTGCTCATAGACTTGATGATGAATAGTGTTGTACAGTATAATACGTTTGTTTTGGGGTGTAATCGAGTCATACAGGAACACTCCATATGACATTGTGTGTTATAAAAGGATCTTTCTAACCACACATGCATGATATCACATTGGGAGTGAACATAAAAATGCACTGTGAAGATTCAAGTAATTTTGCAGGTCTATAGCATGAGCTGTTTCCAGAGAGGCTTGTGAGCAGCAGACGTTTCCATGTTTACTCATTAGGTTGGCATTGGCACAGTTGCACCTACAGCAGGTGTCCAAGAACTGATTTTTTTCAGAAGAAAACTTTAAAATGATTATTTTCTTTATAATCCAAGTCGCTCCTGACTATCTTATTTGCTTACACCAATATTCTTAACAGGAATTCGGGAAACAATGTGTACACATAGAAATCATAGTTTGAAATATCAGGTGATTGAGAAGTCGCTGGTTCAAACCCGACTAACTCCTCAAGTGTGGAGATGTCCATGAGCAAGACACCTAACCCTTACTGCTGTCTCCTTGCATGGCTGACACACCGTGTGTGTGAATGGTGAATGTGAGGCAATCATGTGAAGTGGCCTGAAGGCTGGAAAAGTGCTAAATAAATGAAGTCCATTTACCATGTTCCATTAACAACCCTGCCAATCCTTCCATCCATACTCTGAGACTGTACCCATCCCAAGCTCAAAGCTACAGAAAACAGACACTTTCTAACATGTCAAAGTATTGTCTAAAATTGCCCAATATACAAAAATGATATACAAAAATACTAGAGCATCAGATGACCTCCCTGAAAAGAGTACTTGAAGAAATAACTATAATTACAGTGTAGCACGTGCACAAACACACACGCACAAACACACACTACTGCAAACACAGTTTGCAGTAGTGACGCAATGATGTGGCCTAGCAGTCTGCAGTTAGAACACTTCTCTGACAGACTGTGGCATTCAAAGGTCAAAAACATCCTGTTTCATTAAAACAGCCGTCAATTATCATGTGAATGAGATTCATGACAGACACTGTATGAGGAAGGGCACCATCTCTAGGTGATTGAAAATACCTATAAAATACCATCTCTCTGCTGCCTCTATGATTCACATGCTCATATTTTATACAATATTCTTGGATGCTGAAATATCAACGAACATCATTGTCTGCTCTGAGTTCCCTTATTGCACGTATTCCCCTCTGTCAGTAAGTATAGCAATCAAGGCTGACATTTTATGAGGTTCGTGCTATAGCGCTATTGCTTTTTCCACAACACAGGCTTAGAGTGCCAGGGGAAATCTCATCTCAGTAATAAAGTGGGTGAATAAACGACGAAGACCTATTTTGTTCTAACTCTTAGTTGGTAACACTGTTGCGGTATACATCATGAGTATTCCATAGGAATCTAGATACGCAAATATTTTTCTCCACCAAGGATTAAATTGGTAATTTGCAATTGCAAGTGATTTCTTCATCTTTAAAAATAACTTGAATAAAATAAATATATTTTCTACATTATAAATAAAATAATACATACCACATACATACCACGTTATGTGATGTTTAAATATACAGAGGTCTATATCTAGTGTATATCTGTTTCTTAATTTGATAATATTTCATATAAGGTGGAGAAAGGAATGTATGTATGTATGTGACAATGTACACTGTAGAATATGTCATATAATGCTTGTTAAATTCTCTCTATCCTCAGGGGAGATCTTGGGGGCCTGTCTGGCTGAGAACACTGGTTTGAGATCACTGAATCTGGCTTGGAATTGCCTACATGGGAGAGATGCAGTGTTGTTTGCCAAGGGACTTGGGGTAGGCTACAGTAAAACACATGTTCTTCACCCATCAACATCTACGATCAACCATTAGTAGTCTAAATGTAGATAGTTTTTATCTACATATAGCTTATAACATAGAGCATATTCAGAATTTCAATGTTAGTTTTCAGCTAGCTTTTCAGATAAAATAAATTCTGGTGAATGTTACTTTTGGAAAATAACAGCCTGTGATATTTATTTATTTATGTATTATGGATTTATACTGTCACGGGTCGAGTGCGAGTGCAGGTTAAAGAAAACGTCAACAAACTAAAAGAGCACTACGGCATTTGGTACATTTAGTCTTGTTCAGAGCAGTAGGGTCAACTGGATTGACTTATGTAAGACCCAACAGAAGTCCCAACCTTGCACTTTCTAATGGCACTACGTTACAACTCTGTAAGTAAAGGATGGCTGCAAGACTAAAACTACTGTATATTCAAGGCATATTTTGAAAATTTGCATTAAATTGCATTAAAACTAAAAATTAAATTATATTTTAAGTTAACGAAATTGAATATTTTTAGTCACATGATAGAGAGGACTTAGCCTTGAAACCCCACTTAAACCAGACGTTCCTGTAGCTTATTTAATTTCCAAGGCGCGAAAAAACAAACAAATACATAAAGAAATAATTAATAAATCAATCAATACACACAGCAATGACAATAAAAATAACCATACAATAAAACACAATCAGATGGTGCCATCTGGTGGTTCAAGACGATATTGTAATGGCATCACGAGGGTATAATGTGATATACAGCATATTTTTTATATTGGCTCATTCACAAAATGCTAAGTGATTTTTCTTCATATGATGAAATCACTATATGGTATATTGTTTGAATAGGTTCAAACTGAAAACTTTTTTAAATGCCAGGTCTGACATTTATGACATTTTAAGTTTGAGAGGGTGGATTTACAGGGAGAGTGGGTTTTACTATTCAGATTTCTATAGCTGAGCTGGTCCTGGGGCCCTTGAGAAAGATATGACTCAGGAGCCTTCAAATTGCACACTAATTTGATATATATTTTTTGCTCTAATCCTAACCTGGTTAAGTAATATTATTATGTCATATTTAATACTGCATTTGAGATGGTCCATACGACACAATGTTGTTTGTCGTCCAGGCAAACGTATTTCTGAGAACACTGGATCTGTCATACAATGGCTTCGGGACAGAAGGTGCACATGCTTTTGGAGAGGCTCTTAAAGAAAACAATACTCTTGAAGAGCTTAACATAAGGTAGAATTCCTTTGTTATCTGGTAATCAGATTGCAACTTTAATTCATTTTTTTGTTAATTAAACTCCAATTTCATGCATCTCAAATAAAGATATTGAATGCTTTAGTGAGTAAAGTGCAAAGTGATTCCAGTCCTTTCAGTCTATACATCACGTCATGTGGATGTAGTTTTCTCGGTACTATTTATCTACAATCTATGTATACCAGGGGTTCTCAACTCCGGTCCTCGGGACCCACTGCCCTGCATGTTTTAGATGTCTCCCTGCTCCAACACACCTGATTCACACGAATGGGTCGTTATCAGGCTTCTGTAGAGCTAGATAATGACCCATTAGTTTAAATCAGGTGTGTTCAAAATGAAAACTCAGTCAAAACTTGTGTTCTATCTTATGAACTGGACAATTTTGCGTTGCTTACTTCACACATATGAACAGATTGTGTGTATTTATGTGTGTGTGTTTGTGTGCGTGTGTTATTCTCACCACAGCAACAACCGCATACCCCCGGAAGGAGCCATTCGCTTTGCCATGGGTCTTAAAGTAAATAAGACAATCAAATTCTTGAATGTAAGCAGTTGAAAATGCGTGTTTACAATTTTGGAAGCAATAGGGGTATCAGTGGGTAAAATAGGATAAATAAATGGATCACTGTATTTCTTTTTAAAGTAAACAGCTCTTTATGGAAAACCCTTGTACAAATTCCTTTAGGCTGAACATTTCACATTGATTAAACTCACAGGCTGGAGGTGAATATACTGTACAATTTTAGGTTTTGAGTAGCTCTTAAAGTTTTACACATGTTGACATAGATTTTTGAGATCTCATTGCAATGTATTTCACATGGTAAGATCACAATACCACATACAGTAGATTAAGTGTAATCACACCATATTAGGCCAAATTTAAACCTGCCCTCAGAACACAGTTTGCATTAAAGCAACAGTTTGCTTTAATGCAAATGAGCCACTATTCACCACGTCTGCTATTTTCATGGATATAAAGTTATACGTTTTTGCACAAAACAGTATGACCGATCGTTGACCCAGATAAAAGAAGCTGTAACTCAAGGATGACAATCAGTTTTAAGCAGGGGATCACTTTTTGGTACAGTATGACACCTGTGAGTGTCAGTCTTTATCAATGAGCGATGCTGAAATCACTGTTAACTGTTACTTAAGTTTGGAAGAATCTGTCAAATCGATTGAGAAAAACTGTAAGTTAACCCTCCTGTTGTCCTCGGTTTTCAAATGCACTACTGTGTTATGCCAGAAGATGGCGCCACCTGATTGTGTCCGATTGTGTAGTTGTCTTTAGTGTCAGTGCTGTGAGAGTGTGTGTATTTATTTCTTTATTTGTGTTTTCTTGTGCCTTTTAACCCTCCTGTTGTCCTCTGGTTTCAAACACACACCTTGTTGTGCCAGCAGTGCACATCATATGTCTGTAAGCTGTAGAATTAGGATTGGCACCTTCTGCTGGCACAAAGAGCTAGTGATTGGGTCAGTATGTCCTGGTGGACAGCAGGAAGGTTAACAAAAATAAAATCTGAGCAGAATGTGTTTTGTCTCTAATCACCATGAAATTCCCTTGAGTAGTAGAGGAATTACTTTTAGCAAACACGTTGAACAAATTGGACTGATTAGACACAGCACAACCATATGGTGTTACAGTGCCTTTCTCTGTTCTGCACGCTCTGGCCACCCCTTTCAGTACACAAGCAGCTTACATTTGTCTTATTACAAGCATGTAGCTTACGCCAAACAATTTTATTGACATTTTAAATGTATAGATGATTCCCACAGCATGCATTTTACATTGCTATGGAAACTCTCATTGGTAACCAAACATACATTACTAACAACAGTGCAACACTTAAGAATGCTTCATTTTATTTAATGTGTGCTACTATATTACATTATATTAGTTGCAATATGCTATTAGTCATATTACTAATGGAGGAATGTGTCATACCTTGACCAGATGGCTCGGAACCCAATGCAAAGTGCAGGCTGTTATGGGATTCTCAAGGCCTTACAGGGAAACCCAGGTGCTGCCATTGAGGAGTTAGACTTTTCTGTAAGTCCAACACATTACATCCCTGAATACTGTATATGTATACAGGTGCTGGTCATATAATTAGAATATCATAAAAATATGATTTATTACAGTAATTCCATTCATATAGTGAAACTTGTATAATGTATACACTCATTCCACACAGACTGATATATACAGTGTTCATTCCTTTTATTTTTGATGATTATAACTGACAACTAATGAAAACCCCAAAATCAGTATCTCAGAAAATTTAAATATTGTGAAAAGTTTCAATATTGAAGACACCTGGTGCCACACTCTAATCAGCTAATTAACTCAAAACACCTGCAAAGGCATTTAAATGGT
>JAODUG010094590.1:0-11721 GCA_027564795.1 Aphredoderus sayanus | reverse complement strand
CTTGGTTGTAATTGTTTTTAAAGGACACTTTTTTTCTTCAAAAACAAGCTACTCCACCTGTCACCCATGCACATGCATGCCATCCACGTGTGTGTCTGTGTGTCTGTGTCTGGGTGTGCGTGTGTGCGTGTGTGGGTGTGTATGTGTGTGTGTTTGTGAGTGAGTGAGTAAGTGAGTGATTCGTTTTCAGCATTTTTTACCAAAATCCATTCATTACCTATAGTGTGATTAGTCAGATATGACAGACATGACAAGACAAAATGTAATTCTAAATAAGAAGATAACATATTTTTGACTGTGAAAATATTTTAAACCTGCAATAACAAAACTGGCTGGAATGATTTCTTACAATATGTTATTTAAAGTAGGCGTGTTTGAGATCTGTGGCACATATTCTTACAGTATCATGTGCATGTGATACTGGCGTTAAAGCACAATATATTTACAAACCTGCTCATAAAGGTAGACAAGTAATCTGTAAAGAAAAGTTAATCTGAGTCATCAGAGACAGACAATAATACTTTACTGTACCTCATATACGGTAGGCTAGCTACAGTATTATTCTTCATGTCACTCCAGTGTAATTAATGGAAACGTTTACTTGTACTTCACATATACAGTATATAGAGTAAAGGTGTTGGCACAATGAGAATAACAGGTACTGTATCTAACGTTTATACAATATCTGTGTATGTAGTTATATTTTGAACACAATAATAAAATCATAAGATCAGATCTAGAAAGAATTAAAATTGACTGAAATGTGAAGGAAGCTGTTTTGTTAGTCAAAAGAGGGGCAGCATGGATAAATTGTAAGGACAAACAAAAGCTGGACACCAGACTGATCGCCCAGAGAGAAGAGATCTTGCATGTGAATATAGGCATCTTTGGCAGGGGTTCTATGTTCTCATTTGTGTTAACCATTCTCCTGCCAGCATTTGACATAGCCTACATGGTGTACCAAGTAGAAACTACTAGAAAAAAACAATTATAAATTAAATTCTTATCAGCCAATAACGGATGTAATCAGTGCCATTTGAAGTAATAATATACATTTACCAAACTGATTATATTAGCAAATTAAAGGATAATTTGCAAATTGTTTAAAACAAACCATTTTATTCAATAAACTGGAAAATAAAAGCGCAATTCTCCTAATTTGACTATGGTATCATTTAGATTTCAATGACGTATATGACTAATATGTCGCCAGCAGCACATTTTTGCACTCAATATGAAATAGGGCCTCAGTTAGACATGTAGCACTGCAGAATGTGTCATGGCGTTGGTACCGGATATAAATGTGACTGTGGACTAGACTTGCATAGTCAGGAAACAGACTGCAAGTGTTGCTATTAAAATGAGTCATCAGTTAATGAGATAATGGATGAAGCTGATTGGTGTGACTGCTAAAGCAGATAAAAATGAGTTCCGGGTCACAATCGGATGTAATCCCTCAATAGAAATGGCTTTCCAAAGGCAGTGATTCCTTGGTCAGCAAGATGGTATGACACATCTGCTGGCTATAGTATCAGTGCTCAAGGCAGCAGATACTTCAAAGAAATGAGAACTGTCTCAATAAGACATGCTACACTGGCACCATGGAGAGCGGGGGACAGTTGGCCAACACGCTTTTTAGAAAGGAGTTTATTTATTTATTTGTTTTGTGTAAAGGGCAACATTGGAAAGTAGATGTAGCAGACACTGTTTTTTGAGAATATATATATAGTGAATGTTACTGTAGTGTACCTGCACAATTAACAATGGCAAAGGAGACTCTACAAAAACATCTGTAGCAAAGGAAGGACAAATTAACTTCAATGTATGTGGGTACTGCTGAAGGTGTGGAGCAATTGCAAGCAAGCACACTATTAATGACAATATATAATCGAAAAAATGGAAGAGGGGGAGAATGGGGGATACTGTAGATGTAAGGGGGGGGACAAGGCAGGTCAAATTAGAGAAGCACTGCTGGGGGTTAGAAGCACATCAGAGGCACCTTTGGCTCAGTTTGCCAGGAGGCTTGTTAGCTCCGATTGTTAAGTTTCAGAGAGTTATGAGTAAGATGTGCATTTCTTGAGGAACGTGAATGTACAAGGGTCAACAGAAGATGGGAGACATAAATGTGGAAGTGGTAAAGTTGTTGGATGAGAGGGAGGTGGAAGTGGGACGAAGGGGACTGAGGTAGGCGATAGAGGAGGACCACCTAGTCCATTAGCTGGTGAAAGGTTGACATGAGACAGGGGGAAAATGACAGGTTAGAGGAATAATGATAGAACCGGACAGTCTGAGTCTTGTTCTCAAAGTGTGGGGTCAGGACCTCCCAAAAGAGGATGTCGGGGAAGTCACAAGATGATTTATACATTTTGAAACCTTTTTTTTGTTGGTATGTGTTTTAAAATGGAAGTACAGTACGTACATACAGTCCTGGGAGGAGCAGGTTATGGGGGTGTTGTTGGTTTCCAATGTGAAATTTGGGCTAGAAAAGCCCTTTGAGACTGTAATGTGATTAAAGGCTATATAAATAAACTTGACTTGACAGTACAAAGTGCATACAATACCATTCATTGTTGTCTACTTTATGTTTAATATGCTGTTTTGGGGATGTGTGGCTCAAAAAGTATTTTGTCTAAAACATTAAATTCAAAGACATTTTTAAGCTTTTTATAAATAGCATGAAGAGTACAATACATTATATATTAATTTTAATTAAACATTTTGGAGGGAAGATTTAAGTCATATACAAACAGCATAGAGGTACCACATTGAGATATCAATATTTATGTTTATCCTGTGGAAAGGAGGACTTAATAGGGCTATATGGATAGGACAGTGCAGCAATCATATAATATAGTCAGACCGATGACCAATGACCACTAGACCACTAGGCTGTCTATGGGTAGCATAGTTCCATAGCTAGATAAGATACAACAGGAAAATAGAACATTGTTTTATTAAAATTTGTCTTGGAATTTAAAAACTGGAGAATTGAAAAATAAATAGTTCAAAATACGTGGGACTCCTTTTGACACCGTTCTGTCAACAGATTAGAGGACTCCTTGTCATTTCTAACCTGTTTCTCCAGCTAACAAAGCTTTAGATGACATATAGTATAGGCTGCTGCTGTACAACTGCTGTGGAAAGCCTAAGGCCAAACCAGTACTGATTACAACAAGATAGCTTCCCCAAGCTTAAAGGATAAAGCCAGCACAATTTTATATTTTTCTTATGATGAACATAGTCTACCAAAAATCCTTCACGTTTTAACAAATGCAATACAAATCTAAAACCCATACTGTCAATTCACTTTTGCACCATTTATTATGGCTTGCTTCTAAAAAAAATGTAATGCTACTCTTTTAAAACACAGACATGAAATACCTAGAAATATTTGAATGTTGATGCCCAAGCTGGAAAATTAAGTAGGTAAAAATGAATCTACAGTACAGTGGAGCGAAAGCAGTTGTCCCTTCTCTGTCCTTTGGTAAGTCAAACATAAAAATGTGAAAACGGTTTAATAACAAATGCTGTGACACAATGTTTTATCTAGGGAAAATATTGCAGGTATACACATAAATATTGCTGCTGTAATAGTATTCCCACATTCCTGTTGTTTGCAAATACCATCAGGAAATTAATTTCTTCACTGTACCGACTGCTTCAAGGGAGAAGCAGTCGGTACACTGTCATTGTCTACATGAGTAATATTTCTGAATATTAATGAACATTTTGGTGTTTAGAGACATTTAGAATGTGTATGGCGTGTTTATGAGAAACACATTTGAGCACAGACCTTTATGTATGTGGCCTCTTGCTGGAAACTGTAAGCTAATTAATGAATTAATGAATTAAATAACTTGCGTGATTGAGCGTGAAAAGGAAGATTCTGTAGCAAATCTGTAATGGAAAATACTGTAGGTGGAAGACTGTAAAGTACACTACTTGCCGAGAAGTATTCTGAATATTATGTCAGGAAAAATGTGAAGTCATCAGCTCAGAAAGAAGCTCTAGAGTGTCTATTAGTATTCACAGTCATTGTCCTGGAGCGAGTCTTCCCACCAGCTATTCTACCCACACAATATGCCTCATCAGAATCAGAATTGAGGTAGAGGCCAGGCACAAAACAGAAAGCCTAGGTGATTTGCAAGCAAAACAGGGAAAGCAGAAAATGTCAAACAAAACCAACAGCCATAGTTTAAACGTGACAATGTGCAGAATGTGAAATGTAATCAGTTCTATTTTTTTTTAAAGAAATGTTCCCTGTTCAATTTTACAACAAAACAAATGTTTCCTTTGCGGAGATGAGAGTTTAAGTGAATGTATAAACTCATCTCCATAAAAATGAGATATCTTGTCACACAGAAAGGGACTCTAGAAGCTCCTTTCAGCATGAGTACATGTTATTTTGCTATCCATCCATGGAGAACTGGTCCACTGGAGAGGCTACAGATCAAGACACAGGCGTATCATGTACTGTACCAAAACCAATGTGAATATTTACCTCGGGTCACCTCGCTGGGGACAGAGTTTTGTTTAGGTGGGGTGGCGGTGGTGTGGGTCATACCTCGCATTCACGGGATCCTGAGATCGTGTAGGTGCAGGGCCCGGTTCCATTGACAAGCACGTCCATGGCCTCTGAATTGGTGGGCTTGTAGTCCACATAGTACTCCTGTAGGGGAGAGCTCAGGGTTTGCTCCGTCTCTCTAGCTTTCTTGCGGCGCTTGCGGGCTGCCGCCGAATGCTCCTGCAGTTGTTTAACACTGCTGGGATAGCGCCTCCAGGACACATAGATCACCAAGAGAATCATTGCCACGGACAGGAAAAGGGCCACGCTCCCCGCCACGATCTTATGGAAGGACACAGGCTCCAAATCCTGCTCGGGTGGTGCTGCCACAGGAGGGGTAATGGCTAAAGATGTGGGGCCACTCATGGACACCTCTCCTTTCTTTCCTGAAATGGTAGGTACGGTAGCAATTCCTGGACGGCGCTCGGTCTGGGCAGGTATACTTGACGGCGTGGGAGCGACACTCACCGTGAGCGGTGTGACTGGGTTAGCGCGACAAATGCCAAACGCATCGACGGCATCCATCACCTTCTCACCCTGAGCTTTCTTGGGTGAAGCGCAGATCATGGTGGTCTCTTTTGCGCCTCTGAAGTTCCGCAGCCATGTCACTAGGGGGCAGATTGCAGGACTACAGTCCCACACATTGCCAGCAAGGCTGATGGTAGTCAGAGAGATCCATGCAGCCACCGTCTCATGGGAGATATTCATCAGCTTGTTGGAATCCAGGTTAAGGGTCTGCAGGTTAGGCAGGCATTGGTAAACCTCAGCATCCACTTCAGTCAGGTCGTTCCCGGACAGGTCTAGTTTCTGAATAGAGGCCCATGTCCAGGTCAAACCCTGGCTCATGGTGCGAATGCGATTCCACTGCAGGTATAGCGCCCGAAGATTGTAGAGGCGTGGAAAGTGGGAAAAGTTAATTTTCGAAAACTGGTTGTGCTCCAGGTGTAGTTCAGTGAGCTTGACGAGGCCAGAGAAGGCATTTCGGGTAATACTGCGCAGACGATTGTAACCCAGGTCCAGGAACTCCAGATTTCTGCAGTCTTGGAAGAGACGTACAGGAATACTTTTCAGAGAATTCGATCGTATGTGGAGGCTGAGAAGTTTGCGCAGCCCCTGGAACTGGCCTGGCTGTAAAGCCTGCAACTTGTTGTACGATAGGTCCAGATTTCTCAAATTGGGGACGGGGTGGAATGTGGTATTATGGAGCGTTGTGATCTTGTTAGAGCTCAGGATTAGCTCCTTAAGCCTTCGGACCCCTTGAAAGGCCAATCCATCAACAGCCGCTATGTAATTATGGTCCAAGTACAGCCAGATGAGTTGGTTGAGACCCACAAACTGGCCTGCTCTCAGACTGGCAAGGCTGTTGTACCGTAAAGAGAGGCCCTGGCAACCCCCTGAAAGGTTCTTGGGGACGTCGCGGAAGGCGCTGGACTCACAGTAGACAATTTTCCCATCGCAGCGGCAGCTCTTAGGGCACGGACGCTCACTCAGAGATGGAGTTGCAGCGAGCCACACCTGCATCAGGAGCTGCACCACTAGCCAGCGACGCCGCATGGCAGGGCCTAGAGAGAGGGAGAGATAGAGAGAGAGAGAGAGAGAGGGGGAGAGGGCAAAGATACGTTAAAGATATATCTTCAATTACAGTATTAGAGTGCAAAAGCACTCTACTGCAATACTGTACTTTGGAGTCTTCTAAACATCACACCAAAGAAATATTCAGTGGACCAGAGCTAAAATGACAGTACTCTCAACCAACAAAGAATGACCTGTAAAGATCAGTATAATCAGGCCTAACCACTGTAAAATGTAAGAGCACTTGTTCAACTCCATGTGTGAGAATAATTGATCGAACTCTTCTTCAGAGGCTGCAAACCCAGCTCCATCTACAGACTCCTCCATTTGAAAACAGTTTTTCCTTTTTCATTTCTACAAAAATATAGGTGTCCTTTTGACCCCCTTCTAAGAAAAACATGGATTTCCCTTCACCTTCCTCACAGAGATGTCAGGTCCTCTAACAAAGCCTTCTTAATTTACTCCTCGCCAACCTCCCTGAATTTCTGCATTGCTGTACCCAATTTAAATAGACACAAGCACCCTTCACCAGCCTATAATTATGTATAAAATGTCCAGATATGCAGTCCTTCCTTCAGAACTCTTTCAGTTATCAATTCCAAATGCAAATGCAATAATAAAACAGTATAAGCCCTGTTTATGTTTACAGACTCACTTTTACATGTTGTTTAAATAAATATTTACCTCTTTATGACTATGATGCTGGATACATCTTATCTTACTGAGTGTGTCAAAATGAATTGTGCAGAGGGCTAAATCGAATAATGTTTAAGGTAGATGCTTTCTTATAGTATTTTGATACAATTTCTTACTTTTTGATCAAATTTAAAAAGAAAAAAAAGCGTAATTCACTTTGACAAGATCTGCTCATCCCACAAGCCATCACAGTAGCAGATAAAGCAAACCTGTACAAAAGAAAATCATTTAAAAGGTAACTGTTGTGCGTACAATTCAAGATCATTGTTAATTTAGACCGTTTGTCACAGATTAGAGCAGTACATTTTTATGTATAAATGATCACTAGTTCCTTCAAATACTTTATATTTAAAGATCACTATAAAACTGTGAAATTGAAAAAACACATAAAAAACTCAAGGAGGCTTTCATGTTTGTAGTGCATACACCCACTATTCTGTTGGTTTACAGATTACAGTTCAATCCTGACTCCTATGTTCAGTGCTATTGTGGCCTGCGATATCATTCCTTGTCTGCAGGTGAGACAAAGTTGTTTCCATTAAAATCGTTCCTCTTTACAGAGCCACTAATGATCTGTCATTAAGATGCATTGATTTCCTCATGGGTGGATGGGATGGGGGATTCACCTCTTGCTTGTGTCTTTCCCCTCCGTATTTTCACAAGACAATACATACATGTCAAATACACCTTATTACCAGTATTAGAGCGATAAAGGATGAAGGTGCAGAATTAGTTCTTGGATAATTAGCTTGGACAACAATACAATTATAGAAAGCTGGTTTGACTGCATCAAAGGAGTGGTGACTCGTTGACATTTTACAAACTTTTACAGAACTGTGCATTATTCAAATTTCTGTCATTATTGTTTGTCTGTATGAGAGATTTGTCAGAGCAAAATAATCTGTGGCATTGAGTAGCTAAACATTGTACAATTTCTGTTATCTAAAAGTCATTGTAATGCTTGCCAAGCAACTGCTGAATCCATATGTGTGAGGTTTGTTTTCAGAAGACTTTTTCATCATCACATACAGATGGTGACAACCATATATGGCTGCTCAGATCATTTTTATCCTGCATTTGTTATATTTACATAAAAAAGTATACAAATACACGAATATACATTTACTATTAACAAACTAAATACATAACTAACTTACCAACTGAATACATAACTACAACAACAAAAAGAAGTATCAGATTAGAATAGTAAAGTGGCATAAGGCCCATGGGTACTGTGTATTTACAACAAGTAGGTACAGCATGAACCGGCTATGATTGCGAATGTGTGGGCTGTTAAACAAGATTCCCTGTTAGCTGAATTCTGTCCGTATTTGAATCATACCACGGCAGCATAGATCAAGGAACCCCCCAGCACCCACCCATCGCTGTTATTTCCCATGTGCATAATAGGCTCATTTTATATGAGGTGTTGCTGTCTCCTTCAGATTGCCCCCGCCCCCAGCGTGGCTCGCATCCCTTCCTGACACTGTATGTGTTTTAATGAGCGTTCTGTGCTCTAATGCCTCTGCAAGACATCGCCCTCCCCGCCATCACTCTAATCTTATTCACAAAGCAACACAAGTCCCCCTTAGAGGTGTCACTCACAGGGTCCATCACTCTATTACCTCTGCCGTACCTGTTTTTTTTTTTTTTCATCATTACCGTTAGATCTTCATATCGGCCTAGATGAACTACACAGTGCAGTCTGCTCTCCATCAAATTTAAATCAAACTAGTTTGATTTCTGCTTGAACCACACGGCCTTCAGTGGGATTCCTTTTCAATCAAATGCTGCTCTTCACTCGCACGGTCATGTCTAGCTTTTAACCATGTTTTCCCATTTCCATTTTCACCCCACATCTACAGTATCTGTATCTATTCTATCTCTGTCGGTTTTTTCTTCTCATTCCCCCCTGCTATTTATGTTGCCTTCTGTGTAAGGGTAGGCCTACTGTACATGATTCATCGACGTGTATGCTGTTTATTTTTCTCCTGTTGACAGCACTGATCGGTAGCCCTACAGTGCGGGTGGATAAGTCTAAACCAAAGTTAATTTGATGGCAAATGCATAGTGCTCAGTTCCGCAGCAGTCAGCTCTGCTTCTCTAAGCACGGAAAGACGTTTCGTTCTCTCAGCCCTAACACGGAGCGAAATAGAGAGGGAGAGAGAGAGAGAGAGAGAGAGAGAGAGAGAGAGAGAGAGAGAGAGAGAGAGAGAGAGAGAGTAAGTGCACTTTACTGCTGACCTAAAATAAAACCAAATGTAGCTTAATAACTTGGCAAATGGACTCACTAACTGATACACTTTGAGTGCACACAAGTGGCTCATTGCTATTTGCTGCCGCGTCATTGACAAAACCGCTACCGGCCTCAGTCATGGCCACACGTACTGTGCTGTAGTGGCTGGACAGCAGCCTAACATGTAGGGAAGGCGTCTCCAGACCAGCTTACTGTAGCTCATCCTATTAGTTTCCAATTATCTTCGAGATGATGGCCAAGCCTGCCAAGCCAAAACCCCCCATCCTATTCCGACGGTATTTTTGGAGGCTTTTGTCGGGTCTGCCATTGATTCTGGGTGTCTGCTGTGCGCACTGGTCTCGTATTTGCAGTGCTGATTATGTCCAATACAGAGAAGCACAGGAGAGGATGATCATGCATGCTTCTACTCCCACACACATATTGGAGTGTATGTTTTTGTTTCAGCCTCTTCTCGTCTGATTCTTGATTTCCCTCGGCGGCAACAGTTCCAGTCGGGTGGAGTGACTGAGAATAATCAGCCAGCACCCCTCGGTGCACTGGAAGTGATTCAGACTGTGCTGTCCGTCTCAGCTCTTATTTATCCCACGGACACCATAAAAAAAAGAAAAAAAAAAGAAAATGCCGACAAGGAAGGCCGAGATTGTATAGAATCTGTCACGCTGACATGCCGCAATGCTTGGCTTCGTCCTATGCAGAGGAAACACATAGAAAGAATTCCAGCTGGAAATCAGTGGAATGTCAAGAACAGGTGGCCGGCGTTGACCTATACATGCCTCTGTTCACCTCTTGTGCAATAACCTCACAGAAATGCAATAACCTAAAACCACACTTAGCTATACTACAGTACAATAACGTACATGTATTTTTAATGTTAATACATAAGGTACTATAAGAGCTAAACCTTTATGTGCTGTCGAAGGAGAACGGACCCTTGAAATGGGCCGTGTATGCATCGTAGAAAGTCCTCTGATGATTCTGACCTCCATCTGATCTCAAACATGGCCCGCTACGCTATTCCAGACTGTGAAAAGCATTTCGCCACGGGGAATAATTAAAGCAACATGTCTAGCCTCCTCTAACTGGGGCCGATGGCTAAAATAGCTAAGCATTATTCTAATTCATATCCGCATACTACTAGAGTTCTTCACAAGGGACTGGTTCTCAAGAAAATGAGGTATTTAAATGAGCTGAAGTCAACCTGCAGCCACCAGCCAGTGGTTACCCTGCTGTCGCGTGGATTACCTGACATTTCTTACAAGCTGGGTTATGGAAACTGTAGGCAGAAGGTCATCTGTTGGCTATAGGGCACCACTGAACTCTGAATCCAGCCAAATGGGCATCGCAGGCTAGCTCAATTCTATAAGTGCAACGTTATGTCTATATTACACTATGTTTCTAAGCAATGGCAGACTGAAGAAGACAACAATACATTCTTCATGGCTCTAAACTGGTTTCCTGTGTACTAAAAATGTCAAAATGTTGCTTTGAGGGCATCATTACAATTCTACTGTTTTATTGTAAAAGAGAAGCTCTCTTTTGCATGGGCCATCAAACATGAATGCAAGGCATGCTGCTAATGAAGAGCATCACAGCAGCAACTTCACTAGAGAACTGAGATCACAGCTCCATGTAATCATCTTGACAAAAGCTGTATGTATTTGGACAGTGTGTGCTGCTTTGTGCACGTGTCTGTGTGTGTGTGTGTGTGTGTGTGTTGTTTTTACCAAGCGGTCAAATGTACAGCATTCTTCCTTTTCTGAAGCAGACAACACATAACGCAGGTTCCCTATCATAAATATCAAGCTATATTGCATTGTGTGTGGTCAGTGTGGTCCTAAAAGAGACCTGAAGGGTATGGACATATTTTTGAAAGCTGTCAAAATGCCATTTAGCCAGAATTCCTCTCCGCAAAGAATGATGTATAACCCTTGTATAAAAAGGAAGTCAGATGATTTTGTATGCAATTCTGGATTGCAAGCAATAGCCTCTATAACCTAATCCTCCCACTGCCAATCATGCATCCAATCTCATGAGTCCAGGTTACGTTAAAAAAGTGTAACACTGTATGTTCAGCTCAAACAGAGCAAAGCCAAAATGACAGTTGGAGATTGTAAATTGGAACGCTATGGCATCTCTAAATTGCTATTTTGCAGCAGGTGCATAATCAAGCAAGTGAGCTTCTCTGGGCTGTACAGTAGAGCTTTGTGGGCTGTTGTAGCTGGTATTGATGTGGTGCAGTAACCCACCACGGGTCAATACATCATGCCGTCTCACAATTAATGGCACAGCACCACCAGTGAACTTGGCCATCTGTATAAGAGTTAAAGAATGGCTGAGGGGATTAGGCTGCCTCAGGCAATGATAACAGACCTAGCAGTGTGTGTGCGTTTGGGGGGAGGGAGGTGGTACCGCAGAGCCAACACAAATGCATTCATGATTTGGAACCAAGTGCAAAGCCTTCAGATAAATAACGTCCCTATATGGGTAGCTACATTTCACCATCACCGTACGTGTGTGCGTGTGTGCGTGTGTGTGTGTGTGTGTGTGTGTGAGAGAGAGAGAGGCAGGAAGAGAGAGAGAGAGAGAGAGAGAGAGAGAGAGAAAGAGAGAAAGAGAGAGAGAGAGACATGAG
>JAODUG010094537.1:0-11724 GCA_027564795.1 Aphredoderus sayanus | reverse complement strand
AAATAAATAAATACACTCAGCAATGCCAATTGAAAAACACACAAATCATACACAATCAAATGGCGCCGCCGTGTGGCCAAAAACTATATTTCTGAGTACATTACGAGGGTTAAGACGATTACACTACACTATTATTGTTTTTCAACACAATACATTAAAAAAATAAAACAAAAAGGCAGTTATTGTTCTCCTATCTGCTGATTGAAATGTTTGAGAGAGAAGAAGTCAATAGAGCATTTTTGGATTTAAGTGCCTTGCTGAAGGGTACAATAGGAGGCAATAACTAACATCTCATATGACTTCATCAATCCTCATCCTCACCATTTTGCCAGACTTTGTTTACCTGAACGGGTTCATACCTGCCACGCATGATTTTTTTATATACCTAATCTCAACTGACCCTCAGCAGATGATTAAATCAAGACCCCCACATCTACACGCTCTACAAACATCCATCACCTGATATGGCAGTTAAAAACAATAGTTTTAGCCACACAATGAATTCTATCTGTAGGCCAATCTGTTGCCATGACACTGGTTGGAACATAGACTGGTTAAGCTCTGTTTACTATTGTGCACCAGTCCCTGGGCCCCAAAGCAATATGAGTCAATGGGCAGCTAACTGATTTTGTATGAGTGTGGATTGAGGCCAGTTGTTTTGGCACACTCATATGCACCACGTGGGCCACGCACACACACACTATAATCATGAAATATTCACTCACAAGGGGCATTCATCATATTGGAAATGATTAAGAACTAAGAAAAGGCTTTTGTTCCACTTTTCTCACAGCTGTTTGAATGCCAGCAGTGTGTCTATTGGCAGTTTGTGCCAGCAAAGTTTTAATGAGCAAATCTTCCAAGTAAAGATATTACACGAAGTGCAGGCATTGCTTGGATGTAATTTAGTATTAACTTTTCTGTTGGATGCACAACTCAGTGTATCCTCCAAACACACACAGCCCCTCTCTCTTAGTGAGTCTTTTTTGTTAACCTATAGCAGCATTTTATTACAATCTACAACACTAGCTTTAAGACAGCTCATCTCAACAGATGCAGTCACAAACTGTGATATTAATGTCTTGTAGGACTAGGTCTTGGCAGAGGTGCCATGGCTGACTGCCTGGAACAGAGATACTGTCATTCTCTTTGTGAAAAACAGGCAGTAGCTCCAATGATGATATAAAACTAAAGCTGCCAAATTTGCTTTTCTGCTTTAACTCTCTGAACCCAACAGCTGTAACTGTCCCAGAGACTATTTAATAAATCAAACAGTGCAGGTGGTATAATTTCCAGGAACAGTGAAAGGTATGTTTTAATTATAAGTCACAGTCCTGCTTCATTACATTCATATTCAGGACACCACTTGATTTAGGTCAAACCTATAAATAATAGTGTAACTGACAGATTAATACTGCGCTAGTGATTGGAGTTAACCACAGTTCATTTTACAGCTTTCAGTTATGAAATGAGTCTCTGAAGGTCATTCTAGGATTTATGATTGTAGGAATAAAATATATATAAATGATCTGTACTTTACAATTCAATGCCTAATGTGTTTTAATTGAAGAATGTTAACTTCAAAATAGTATCAATAAAATATTGTGCTGAAAGAGTGAAATTACACTGCCACCAAGAGGCCACAAGAAGACTGTACATGTACTGTACTTGTGTACTGTGCATCTGAAATGCCATGTTAGCATGCTAATAACATTCCAAGTCACTCAATAACATGTAAAACAATCATAAGCTATTGCACACGTAATGCACAACATACACGCACTGTACAGCCATTATTCATGTCAGATCTATTCAGAATTCCTACAAGTGTGACTTTTAGATGGAAAACATTTCACATATTTGATGATATACCGGTATTATCAACAACAATCCTAAGGTTAGGACCGTAGTAGTAAGGTAGTAGTAAGGTACACTGACGCAAGTTACTTTAATTTCCCGTGGTAAAGCAGATTGATCAATAAACAAACATTACAGGAAAATATCCTTCAATTTGCCTCTGAATACCCCCAATGCAATTGAGCCATTAATTGCAAACAAAAAGTAATGCACCAAAAACTTATTTTAAGGCTTTGTGGCAAAATGTTTACAAATAGATTTTGTGGAATATGACAATGCCTGTGGTAAGTAAATACGATTAAATTACAAAAGATTGTAATCATAAACATAAAAAAATGACATTCAAAGAAGGCAGCACATGGTGTTTTCAATGGCATTTTCTCAGATCAATTTCTATAGTGAGTGTCCTAATGAAAGTCAATGAATTAACAGCAATATGCAGATAGCATATTCCCTGATTTTCACCAAAGCTATAAAATTAGAATAAACCAAGAAACCAAAACATTCTAAAACATTTCCGTAACAGAAACTGTTTCATAATAATCTATGAAGATTTTTTACTATAGCATATACTGTTTACTGTATCAATTACATTTCTCAGTCCCTCTGAAGTCATACACATTTTACCCATATAGGGTTTTTGACAGCTCATATTCTGTAAGCAAGCAGTACTCCCTAATGAAGTTGAAACATTGTATTTCGATGTTGTGGACATTGTTATAAGAGACCTGTCTTAGGCCTCCATTTCCACTGTGTCCTCAACGAAGAAGGCCTGGAGTTCTTTGCCATTGGAGAGATATTTAATCTTCTCTATCTCACCGCCATAGTTGTTGGGCTTCTGGAAGTGGATTTCCAGATGGTCTTGCAGGTCCTCCTCATCTTCCACATCCACGATGTCTTCCAGAAGGACAGTGCGTCTTGAAGTACCGCAGAAGGTCTGACATAAAGCCAATAATGTTATTTGTGCCAGATTTCCCCTTAAAGAGAGTTCATTTTTGCCCACAGAACTGACATTAATTGGATTTTTTGTGTCTGCGATTCCCAACATTCTCCATAAACATTACAGACTGTTGTGTGTGTAAATATCTAAGTTCAGCCACCAACACTCATTCCATAATCAAAGTTAATGAAATCAACTGTATTGCCCATTCTGATCATGACTGCATGAGCATACAGCCTTTAATATAACATACATTACATTCTAACAGTTTTATTATACAGTAGCAAGGTCCAATTGCGTGTTTTGCAATCATACAAATGCTTTTGCGATGCAGTCTGTGGGTGATTGTGAAGTATACTGTCAATAGAACCCTGATGCCAGATAGAGAGCTGTGAATGCTCCGTTATCGCTCAGCATAACATGTCTTTATATCATTGCTGTTTAGTGTAGGCAATATGGACAAACACGACAAGAAAGTCTAGTGTAAATCTAAAAGCAGTTTCCTTTCAGTGACAAAATGTGTTCAGATAAACACATTTAAAAAAATATTCTTTGTATTCTTCGTTTTTTACCATTAAAGAATTACAATAAACTCCGCATCATATGTTTCTATAAACTCTAGGTTAATATATACTTTCCTTAATGTCCCTAGCCTCTTCAAAAAAATCCAAAATGTATGAATATATATATTTCCCTCCTGTTGTCCTCCAGGCCAAAATGACCCAGATCACTAGCTCTTTATGGCAGGAGGGTTGACCCTCCTGTTGTCCTTATATATATTGTATTTTGCCACCAGATGGCGCCATCTGATTGTGTATGATTGTCTGGTTCTTTTTATTGCCATTGCTGTGTGTATTTATTTCCTTATTAATTATTTAATTATGTATTTATTTGTTTTTTTGTTCAAAACATACTGTAAAGGAAGAATTAGTTAATGCTTAACTGACACTGAGGTGAAAGCTAGAGTTGCACTACACAGGCAGATCTGAAGTGAAATTACTAATATACTGTTAATATGTGTGCTTAAACAATTCTAAATAATCTAATAACTACAGGAGATTATATTAAGATTTGATTCAATCCAACTAGCAGGTGGCTGGGAAGTGAGATGTACAGTAAACGTTATGGTCTTTTATGATCTGTCTTTTACCTGAAACTTCCGTAGTTCGTAGTTGTACACTGGATGCACTCTCACGTCTACTTTGTCATTCAAATCAACAGGATAATGTTTGTTCAGTGACAGGCTTTCAGCCACTAGATGGGGATACAGAAAATGTTTTTCTTAGGCAAAAACATTGATGGAACACCAGAATATAAATACATGCACACGAACACGCACACACATGTGCAGACACACACACAGTTATACCTCCAGTTTTGAGAAAGGTGACTTTTCCTGTACCATTCTCTTGGACAAATTCAATACTGTCCACCTCACCACCTCCTCTACTGGGCTTGGAGAAGCTGATTTCCAGGCGGTCCTTCATTCTCTCATTGGGAAGGGAAGGTGGGGCATTGGAAAACTTTAGCTCCTTTTTGGAAACATTAAGGTGAACCTACAGCACACAGATTGATGTCAGTGTATGCGGCCAATGGAAGGGCCCTTATTCTCTGTTATATGTCTGTATATGTTGATATACTTCTACCTATGTTAAATTAACATTAACATGTCTGTATTCATCAGTGACAGTTCAGGCCAGAGCTACGGGTTAACCTGGTCTTCAAGTTCTTAAGCTTTCATAAAGTACCTCAAACTTCACAGATGGCTCCAAGACTAAGCCTTTTGGTCTCACGTCCACCTTTGATTTCTCACAAGATACAGAGCACCTCGCCATCTTGAGAATCTGAGAAGCAACTGACAGTTATAGAAATTATAGATTAGAAAATGGATGGGAGTAAATAGATAAAATAATACCATGTCTAAACTGACTTAAATAAATCATACCTTTAATTGGTCTTAGGTAAACAGGTAAACAGAGTCTAACTTGTCATGGAACTTTTTCGAAAATAAATCAGCAGGTACAAATGTTTATTATTGTTATATAGAGTACATGAAATGTACATAATATACAATATAAACATCTAAATTTCACATTTTGCAATTGGCATGCAAAATATTAAATAAAACTCACCAAGTGATGCAATTAGGATTTGTTTATTAACCCTCATGATGTCCTTCGGGTCAAACTTATCCAAATCACTAGCTCTTTGTGGCAGATAGGCGCTAAATCTAATTCTATAACATATGATGTGCACTGCTGCCACAACAAGGTGTGTGTTTGAAACCCAAGGACAACAGGAGGGTTAAAAGGTACAAAAAAGAAAGAAAGAAAGCAAAAAAATATATAAAGAAACTAGGGTTGCAAGCAACACTGGGTGGGCCCTCGCATGGATGCAGCCCTTAATTGTCACGAGCTTTGAACACTGAGATGTGTCACTTCCTGTTGCCAGTAGGAGGCGCAATGACTATAACTCCTAAATTACATATAGATGTAGACAAGCTAAGACTGTAATCCAACATATGAAATTCAGTAGCAATTTGACCCTGTACAGTGAAGTTACAACAACTTCCTCTTTCAAGGCGAAGGATTGACACGTCTTTAAAGGAAACCTCACAAGCTTCACAGCTTAGCATCATTTATGTCATAAAGCTAGACTGAAACATGAACATTTTGTGTAAATAAAATAATGAATGTCACACAAAGCTTATTTCATGTTGCCAGTAGGTGGCGCTGTGACTATAGGTACATTGTGGCAGGTACATGTGTTCAGGGCCAGACCCTTATGAATCTATTAAAGATTGATTCAGATATGACAATGTACAGAGGAGCTACAACAATTTGATGTGTCATGGCGAAGGATTTGACTTTGCCGCCAAGTCATAAACAGGCCGATTAACGAAAAGTCACAATGACCATATCATACAATAACCCATGTCTTCTTTTCTGAGATAGTATTGAAGAGGATTTGGCAAACTGTGTAGTGGCAGAAGCCCACAGCGTAAAATTGGACATTTCCTGTCGCCAGTAGATGGCGCTATGACTATGAGTGAATATTGCCCTATAGGTGTCATCAGGGTTGGACGTTTGACAAGACTGTACAGTTTGGTGCGTGTGTGAGCTGGAGTTATATGAAAATGATGTTTCATGGCAAACCATCAATATTCAACGTCATGCCGAGGACAAACCCTTTATCTTTCCCTTTATATTTCCTGTCTCCAGTAGGTGGCGCTATAACTTTGAGAGACACTTGGCATAGAATTGTCTTCGGGGCCGGATTATTGTCATAAGTGGAAAGTTTTATCCATATATATATAACAACTTCCTTTTTCATGGCGGGTCATGGATTTTCCAGGCCACGCCACGGACACGCCATCAGTGAAAACTCACTGTTTGTACAACTTAGTGTACAAACCCATTGTGTTTACAAATGCACAGAGCAAATTTGGACTCATTAATTCCCTAGGAGGAGTTTGTTAAAATAAGGAGCGTGCAAATCGCCCAAAATGGCCAACTTCCTGTTGGGTTTAGAGACTTGCTCCAAGCGACTTTCGTTTGCAGCAGAATGTGTTATTAATGCCACAGCATTTTTTTTTACATCTCAGTGAAAGGGATCAGGCGTGTTGCTTTTTAGGGGGCGCTAGCGAGCCATTTTGCCACGTCCATGCGCGATACCCATAAAATAAAATAAAATTCGCCCAGAGACGTGTGTACAAAGTTTGGTGAGTTTTCATTCATGTTAAAGCAGTCAAAAGTGCGATCAAACCGCAGAAAAATAAAAATAATCTGAGCTGTTTCAAGAGGACTTTGCACACACTGTGCTTGGGCCCAAATAATTAATAAATAAATAAATACACACAGCAATGACAATTAAAAAACACACAAAATCATACACAATCAGATTGTGCTGATGTGTGGCCAAATACGATATTATTGAGGAGGGCTAACAAAATATTACAAGATTTTTTATCATATGTATAGTAACTATTTTCAAAATGTTAATCTAATTTATTTTGCTACACAAATGTTGTAGCATACTACACTGCACTGGCCAAAACAATAGTACTAATACATAAATATCTAAATAACCACAAACAAAATGTTCAAGGTTGCTAAAATCAACGTGCAATAAGCTTTTGATTAGTTTCTGTTTTTTTACAGTTTATACAGCCATCTAGTGGTGTTCTTAACTCTATATATTGCGAAATTAGACTATTTACCTGAAGTAGATAATCTTGACCTAAAAAACAAATTCACTCCATCTCACGTTAGTGGTTAAAATATTTTAAGATATGTTATATACATATGTAATATAAAATGGATTCAGAGATAAGGTATATGAAAAATAATTATAAATCTCATGAAGAAAACAGAGGTATTTAATCCACTTGCTACCCCTCATGGGAATAAACAGAGTTGGAATTGCATTGTATCGCAACACAGGGAAGGGAACTATATACATATATTGCACTGTATTATGTACCTTTCTCTTCTTCAAAAGTGATAAGTGCTTGTCCTCCCTTCAGAAGCAAACTGGGTCTTTGTGTAATCGTATACACCCCCGTAATATAATCTCTGTTGTAGTCGTCATCCTCCTTATGCTCACCAGAGAAATGTAACTTTGTATGTGGCATTTCAGCGAGAATCTGAATAGTATAACAGCAAGAAAACTCAACAGAACAACAAATATTCCTTTTTCATTGCATGACTCCTTTAACATTTTGCAGGCATGTATGCATAAAACACCAGCAACAATACACACACCTATTATTACAGTAGGCTATAGATTATACTAAGAGATATATTAAAAGGTACTGTTATAATTTATCACACACACTTGCACATGAAGATGTATTTGATGCATGCAAAATATGGCAATGTAATGTATTATTGATAATTATGCCATGTAATGACCATTTAATGACAAGCCAGGTCTGGACTTTAATGAACATTTCAAGCAGAAAAGTCTAGTACGGACAGGATGAAATGAGTCATGTCCATGTAACATGTAACATATCTGTTTCATGTTATTGTAACCTGTAAAAATGTTTGTTGCATTGTCCCTGACAAATACATACATAAATACAACTGTGTTGTAATTATCCTACCTTGGATTTTTGTTTCAGTCTAGCAATCTCCGTATTTTTTATTTCCAGTTCAGCCTGCACTCTCTCAAGGTTTTTCTTCAAATCCTGGTTACCTTTCTCAAGTTTGAGGATATCATTCTATGTAGGAGATACAAATGAAACATGAATTGATATACCATATTACAAAACCATTTGTTAAAAACAATTATTATAAACAGCAAAAAATGTGGACTCCATCTTGTATTTTTAGGTTACATACCTGTTTGTAATTCACTTTCACTTTTCTTTGAATTACATATTGTATAGCCTACCTTTATTCCTTTCATGGTTTGAGTGAAGGCATTATTAGATTGGTTATGGCGGTCAGAAAGTGTTTTCATTTCTGTTTGAGCCTCCTTCTTCACATCATCCTCATGAAGTTTTTCTAAAAGCAGCCCGGCTTTTATATCATCGGCTTTCTCTACTTTGGCCTTGAAAATGAAAGAAACAATAATGAAAAATAATGGTACCTCAGTGGACATAATAAAATATTTTCATACCTTCCATTCCTCCAGCTCTTTCATTGCCTTATCAAGTTCGTTGTTGTTCGTAGCCATTTGAAAACAAGGCCTATACCTGCCAGAAATTAAATGTGCAACTTCAAATCACATTCCTCATAGGCCTACTTATATCTTTAGATAGGCTACTGATACATTTATATCACGCGGTTATTCCAAAGCTCCTATACATGAATTATTTTACTTACTAAGAAACGTAGACTTGTGTAGTTACAAATAAATGCGTCTGTCACGTCTAAATCAAAAGTGAAAGTTAACTTTATATAGGCTAGCTGTAGGACTACGTCACATACCGCATTAGCTTTGTGGGGCCATATTTTTAACCCTCCTGTTGTCCTGCGGGTCGAACTGACCCAACGCAATACCTCTTTGTGGAAGATAGAATGCCCCAATCCTAATTCTACAGTTTACAGATATATGATGTGCACTGCTGGCACAACAAGGTGGTGTGTTTTAACCCTCCTGAGGACAACAGGAGGGTTAAAAGGCACAAAATAAAAATGCAAAGAATACATAAAGAAATAAACACACACAGCACTTACACTAAAGAGAACTTGAATAAACCAAATTGTCCAGACAAAATTAAGCTATTTAAAAACTACATATAACCCAGTTTGTAGACTAATTCATGCACCCATTTTAAAATGTCCAGATATATTCAGATTTTTTGAATATCAATTGATTAGATCTAGGTCTAGGTGTCATTGCCTGTTGTTACTGCTAATTTATACACATTAAAAACATGACAAAACCGAAGAAAATGTTTTAATTACAAATTAAATAAATTGAAAAAAACAAGCTATTGTTGTTGAAAAGCACAGCATGATGTCACATTAGTATTCCTAATCAAGGAACATCTGGTAATGTGCTAATGCTGTAATTTTATTGTAAAACAAAATATCAGCATTCAAATAAAATAATTTGAGTCAAGCAAAATCTGATAATTCTACATTATAGGTTCAAGAAAATCTGAGGAGTGTGTATGCTTTATGCATTTATCGTAATCCATACATTTTTTACCGTTTAGTGTACAGTATGGCGTTGCTTTAAAAAGTGACAACGGCAAGTTAGGTGATGGCCTATGAACATCCAAGATCTTTACAGTGGACTCTTAACCCTCATAAGAAACTCTCATTTCTTCATGTAATTGTGTTGTTTTTTGCACCCTTTAACTCTCCTGTTGCCTTGGGGTTCAAACACACACCTTGTTGTGCCAGCAGTGCACATCATATGTCTGTAAACTGTAGAATTAGGATTGGCGCCTTCTATCTGCCACAAAAAGCTATTGGGTCAAACTGACCCAATGCACTACCTTGTTGCGCCAGCTGAGGCGCCAAGATATTTACAGCACAGACATGACGTGTCGCGGTTGGCGCTATCTGCTGGTGCACCAAGGTAGTGCGTTTGAAACCTGAGGACAGTGGGAGGTTTAACATATTGTAGATAGGTTATTACCGTATTACACCTTGCTCTGGTTAAATAACATTTTCTTTAAAGACAGGACATGTCCAAATATAATACAAACTTTTAACAAAACAGGTATCGTACTTTATAGATGTATTTTTATTTCCCAGCATTTTTTTTCTTCTGAAACACTCCAAGAACAAGTAACAGGGAGAAATGTCTGAATGAAGAGTGCATGAGCACAGGGCATGACACATTCATCTAAAAAGGTTCTCTTTTTTTTCCTCTAATATCTGTACAGGATTCACTACATCAACTACACTAACACTATAGGAAGGGCCAAGCACTGACCGTCAGACATAGTTTCAGTGTTACTTGCCCACTGACCCAGGGCGGAAAAAAAATTACCAAAAAATATCAATGGCTTGGCTACCCCTGGTGTAAAGGGGGAATTGGTTAATTTTTTACCAATTCTTCTGAAATCTTACACCACAATACATAGAATATCATATTCCTGTGTTCATTGGCTTCAAGTCCCTACCCGTTTAAAAAGGCAAATATATTATAAAAAAAAAGAAAAGGTTCCTGTTTAATCTTTGTAAGTTTGATATATATTTTTTTTTAAAAGGATGCATATATTTTGTTTCTTTCAACCAGTTTAAATAAATATTTTCATGTGAAGACTGGCTAGATTTCTCCACTACTATTGAAGACTTCTACATCAACTGAAAAGCAGAAGAAAAAATAAGAAAGGAGACACGATTCCTGTCACACCAAACAAAGTAACAGAAATACTTGTCTGAATGGGAATTTTTTTTGCCACTAATCAATTACAAAACAAATTCATTATCTATTCAATTTGTGAAACCAAATCATATTAGGCATATTTTCCCCAATTTTGGAAAAAGAAGCACACAATCAAATATGCAGCCAAGACGGTATTTCACATCCCCTGCATATTCTACTGATTTGTTTCTGTGAAGTACAAAATGTAAACATTGCAAAATAAATAGTGAAACTAAGTGACATAGGATCCATGCTCATGCTACCCACACTGTCGTGTGTGTGATGGTTGGGGGGTCTTTATGTATATATTTGTTTGCATTTTTCAAGTGCAAAAGCATGACAACAAATTTTCTTGGATTCAAGTAACAGAAAAAAAACAAAACATACTAATGATACAAATATACTATCTTACAAGGTAGTGATATTCCCAATTTACAAAATGTACATTTATAATATCAACAAATTGGTTAAAATAATTTTTGATATGCTCGATTTTGTGTAGGTCCTTGTACTCCCCTAGTGGCAGGGCTGGGGCTTGCATTCTTCCTCTGGGGGTTTGCCATGTGTCACATTCACCGGTCTGAGCAGAGACTGGAAGGGGAAAGGGGCAGGGGGAGGTGGGGGTTTAGAGGGAGAGTGTGGTGGAGGGAGGGGACGCTATGTAACCTCCATGGCCATTGTGGTCTCTGTTAATCCATTCAAAAGTCTCTCTGGCTCATGGTTCTCCCTGTGATAAAGGAGACAATCAAATCAAGCTCTGCATTTCCTTCCACACTGTATTTAAGATTAGAAGGGATGTACATTTGAAATCGATGATCGATTATTGTTTGTTAAGTGTCAGATTGATATGCATTAACAGTCAAATAATTTAGAAAAACACTGACATCAGTGGGTATTTAGTATACTTGGACAAAATAAATCTCTTAACCCTCCTGTTGTATTGTGCCACCAGATGGCGCCATCTGATTGTGTAGATCTCTTTATTGTCAATGCTGTGTGTATTTGTTTCTTTATGTGTTTGTGTTGTTTTTTGTGCCTTTTAACCCTCCTGTTGTCCTCGGGTTTCAAACACACACCTTGTTGTGTCAGCAGTG
>JAODUG010094526.1:2500-11725 GCA_027564795.1 Aphredoderus sayanus | reverse complement strand
AGTGTTACAACCCACCCCACCCCTGTCAGCCATTGTTTAGCTAGATGTATTGGGACTGTGGTTTGATATTAACATGAGAACAATGTATCACAAGAAACTGCATTTTCATCTAATAGAAGTCATACAATGTTATCTTAAATGGTATAGATACTAAACAAAAAAGATGCTTTGTCAAAACCTTTACTTTATTACCTCAAAATTTCAGTATCAGGGATCAAGTATGTAAATACTGAAATTACCTATTTTATCCTATCTTATCCGGTGGAATTGGTGATGTTACAACTCTCCCTGTGTTACAACCATGCCCGGTCTCCCAACTTTTAATATTGAAGGGAGATATGAGCGTCCCCTCCCAACATGTACTGAACCTCATGTTTACTAAAATATGATTAAAATATGATTTGCAGGTTCTATTTAAATAAATGTGACTTGACTTGACTTGCAACTGATTAAAGAAAAACTTTCTACCTGCTATTTCAGTTTTGTTCATACAACTGCACTTTTACAATAAAAATGCGCAATACACTACTCTTGAATTCATTATTGAAATTTGCGCGTAACAGTGAGAAAATCATGCGATTAATGGTGATTAAAGTTTTTGTCCAGCTCTAATTGTTTTAATCCTGTTAATTTAACCCTCGTAATGTACTCCGGGTCAAAATGACCCAAATCACTAGCTCTTTGTATGTAGGGTACGAGTGTGAAACCCGAGGACAACAGGAGGGTTGAAAGGCACAAAAATCAACATAAATACATAAAACAATTATAAATAAATAAATACACACAGCAATGCCAATTGAAAAACACACAAATCATACACAATCATATGGCGCCGCCATGTGGCCAAATACGATATTTCTGAGTACATTACGAGGGTTAATAGAACGTACCTATTTTTTCAATTAATATTTATATAATTGTTCAAATATTTAGTTTGCCTCAAGTGTGCATGAGGCTCAAACGAAACAAAGCTCAAAACGTATGAGAACCACTGCTGTCTAGAGTGTGTGTGTGTGTGTGTAGGTGCATGTGTTGCGTTATTTAATTGAACAAGAAAGCCAGTGTTTGTGTGCATGCGCACGTAAGCCTGGCCGTGACGATACTGAACTAAGCTGCTGGGAAATTGAATGGCAGTAGGAATGCCTTGGAAGAAGACGGCTGTGCGCTCATACATGCTCCTGTGCACGTGTGCTCCGTGTGAGCTGTGCACTTTGTGCACGTTTCCGTCGGGTCTGTGCACGTCGTACGAGCGCCGGCGTCTGCTGGCGTGCGTTGAGCTAACAGAGATGTGTGCCGTGGGGATTAATTGCCTTCAGCACAGAGTGACTGGCTTGTCAGTCTGGCTGTTTGGTCGCAGTGCCCTTCCTGTTAACAGAAAGCTTTCAGGAGACTGTTTATAGAGCTGGATAATCAAGTTCAGCACCGCACTCCCTGGCACAAACACTGCTCTTCATAGTGATGTAGGCATATTTGCCGTATGTCGACATCAGCTGTTTAACGGGGGCGGGGGCTTATTTTGTGCATTTATTTCAATGTTCAAATAGGTAGGACTTCGGTAGCATTATTTAACCTAGTAATAAACACTTAATTTCACACATACCCATTGCCAGTGCCGCTAATTGACACCCACGGCACGCAGATACAGAAATTATATTCTGAGTTATTTCTAATTACATGTGTGTACAGCTCTAATGCTCAGTATTATTGTAAAAGAATACCACATGACGCTATCTAGAAGCAGTCATTCTAAATAGATTCTAGATAGTGGGCTGTGATTTTTTTGGCTTTTCCAGTGATTGACATTCAGCCTGTTGTGCAGTAGATAAATCAAACTGTTTCCTGTTTCACAGGTCTAGGCAGACTGCAATTAATTTGGGCATTACTGTGTTTTGTTGAGTACTGGCTTGTGGTTTAGCTAACAGTGAGCATCCATAGGCACACCAGTTTTTGGATAAATGCCAGAATAACAATTTCCTCATTAATCCAAAGCGACTCTGTGAAGTTATGGGTTGCTTACAGACAGGTCCATTGTGGGGACCCCAGGACCTTCTTGCCTTCTTTCTAGTACCAGAACACCCAGAGCACTAGAGTATCCTGATGTAATATTTCTGCCCCTTGCGTAGGCAGTCATGGCCTACCAGGATGGACATGCACCAGGACATCGAGGACAGCCTGGCATCCTCCTCTATCTCCCATGCCGGAGGCCCCCAGTCCCCGGCCCGCAGCACAGAGAACTTGCTGAACGGCCACCGCTCCAAAGGCCTGCTGGAGCTGGGCAGACGAGAGGAGAGCAGCGACCCGGGGCAGCCGGCCCAGGTATCAGCTATCCCAGCTTTTAATACAGTTTAACCATCCTGTTGTCCTCCGGGTCAAACTGACCCAATGCACTAGCTCTTTGTGGCAGCTAGAGGGCGCCAATCCTAATTCTGCAGCTTAGACCTATGATGTGCACTGCTAGCACATAAAAGGCACAAAAAACAAATGCATAAAGAAAGGAAAAAAAATATGTAAAAAATAAATACACACAGCACTGACAATGAGAACTATACAATCAGACACAATCTGGTGCCGCCATCTGGTGGCACAATAAGAAAACATTTTGAAACCAGAGGACAACAGGAGGGTTAAGAACCCCCAAAAAGATTCTGTTGCCTTGTATTTACATGGACCGTAAGCATAATGGCAGCGAAATAACATGCACAGCGTTGTATATGTAAAGTGAGATTCCATCCTGAAATGCTAGATTAATTTCATGGTGAATGAGCCAAATGATTGTCTGGTGATAACCAGTTGGTGTGGTCTTGCATTGTGTTGTTCCTAGGGAGCCTGCGCTGCAGCCTCAGGCACTGCTGCTGGCTCGGGCTCCGGGCCCCTCAAGGCCCCCATGCCCTCCACGTCCACCTCCACTGCTGCCAAGCAGCGGACCTGCCTATTCAGGTACAGCTGCAACATATACCTCGTGGTCAGTGTTCAGGGCCTCGCGCGTTGTAGTGCTGCTGGGTACTGTGTAATGTATTAAGATGTAATAGAAGGCTTTATGATGTCGCTATGGGACAGCAAGGGGGCGACGCATGCTGCTGTTGGGCAGAGCTGTCCATTCATAGATGTAGAAGAAGACTTATTATCTTGCATCTCATATTAAAGCTGCGGCCATTGATTACTGCACTTGACGAGTGACGTATGCAGGTGTGATAATTCTTCACGTAACTAACTTTGCAATGACTATTATTTATAGTAATAATGATTTTTGATTACCGTTTGAAGCAGACATGTGGCTAGAAAGCTTGTATGCATAACACGTGTTGAAGTTATGATCCGATGTTTGTTGTGTCGTCTTGCCACGTAAACGGCAATAAACCCAAATGAGCCCCTGTTGAACGCTGTTACGTCAGGGTGGAGGAGGACGAGGAGGAGGAGGAAGAGCCGGACCCCTCTCCCCTGCCCACCCAGGTCATCCTGCGGCGCAAGCCCCCCTCCATCACCAACCGCCTCACCTCCAGGAAGAGCGCCCCGGTGCTCAACCAGATCTTCGAGGAGGAGGGCGAGTCCGAGGACGACTTTGACACGGACGAGGGCCTGCCGCCCAAGCTGAGCCGGCTGAAGATGAACATGGCGGGGAGCCCGGCCAAGGCCAGCCTGCCGCCGGCGCCCGCCTCCTCGTCCTCGCCGGGCTCGGCCCAGAAGCGCTACCACCGCCGCAAGAGCCAGGGCCGCGGCTCGTCCTGCTCCAGCTCGGAGACCAGCGACGACGACTCCGAGAGCCACCGCCGGCGCCTGGACAAGGACGGCGCGCTGAGCCACGGCTGGCACCGGCGCGACAGCAGCGAGGGGCCGCCCGGCAGCGAGGGGGGCAACGGGGGCGGGGGCGGAGGCTCCGGACAGGGCAAGCCCCCGGGGGGGGAGGGCGGCGGAGGGGGGGGGGGGAGAGTCCTCCCGGTGGAGCCGGGAAGGAGGGAGGGGGCAGCAAGGGACAAGGCAGCCCCTCCACCTGCTGTGGCGGCGCCGAGCTGGTGGAGAGCCTGAAGCTGATGAGCCTGTGCCTCAGCTCCCAGCTGCAGCAGCAGCGCGGGGGCAGGGCGGGGCGCGGGGGCCCCCAGGGGCTGGCCGGTGGCAGTGGTGGAGGGAAGGCCCCGGAGAAGCCCGCCTGGAAACTGTGCCTGGGCTCCAGCGGCACCATCACCCTCCCCACCACCCTGCCGCGCGCGCACACCTCCCACCACCACCACACGCACGGCCGCAAGGCGGCGGGAAGCCCGGGCCCGCGGCCGGGCCCCAGGGAGCGCGGCCTCAGCGCGCTGAAGAGCGGCGTGCTCCAGCTACCTCTGTGTGAGAAGACCATCTCTGTCAACATCCAGCACGGCGGCGGCTCCAGGGACGGTCTGCTCTGCACCTCCGCACCCCCCAGCTGCTGCCAGGTCATCTGACGCCCCCTCCTCCACCCGGGCCCCCCCCCCCGCTACCCCAGCCGTTTTTGTCCTCTACGCCGGCGCCTGTTCCGCCTCCTGACCGCCGGACAACAACCTCCTGTAATGTCCCGTCTAACCAAAGCTGTCAGCCCCAGTTTCCATGTTAACGCAGCACACACTCTCCCCTTTCTTGTAGTAGTTCCTGGTCTTTGGTTGTATTGGATATGAGTCCTGTCCTCTGCTGTCGTCTGAGCCAGTCTCAGCACCTGAGAGTTGGTGTCTGTGCGTCTAGGTTTTCTCACAATGCAGAGTGACTGGTTTTGGTGTTTCACTTCCTGTTTCAGATCACTTTCACCAGTGCCCCACACTGAGATAAGTGGCACTTAGACTAGGCTTCATTCTTTTGCCGCTTTGCTTTTAAGTTATGTTGCTTTTGACAACATATGATGTATTTATGCAAGGTTTGATTTTTGTTTTTATGGGGAGATTTGGTTTCATTGATGTGACACGCAAGACCAAATTCTTCCTGTAGCGGTTGTAAAACTTTGTTGCTAAATGGCACTTGAATGGAACTGTTAGAAGCCCTGCAGCGATGTTAGTTCCCCGCAGTGGAATGTACTGGGCAGCTGAGAGTAGAGCAAGGGAAGAGGGAACATTAACATGAATTTACTCCAACATGCCACAGGCCTTATTTTAACACTCCTGGAAAGCAACCTTCCCTTTTTCCCTCCTGTCCTCCCTCCTACTCCTTCCTTGGCTTGTGGTTCTTCTGACTAGCACAGCACATCCTCCTTCATTGTGGTCTTCACCTCATGGCATATTTCTAGCTTAGTGCTAAACTGCTGTGGGAAGCCATTGGAAGAGGATCAAGAAGGGGACCGGTTTTATTTTCTTTGAGTGACCTTATTTTTGAAAGTTCAGACCGTGCTTTGTTTCTCTGTATTGCACTCAGACAATCTTTTTTTTCTCTTTTTTTTGTGTGAATTAAAAAAAAGTAATTCATTCATACATTGACTTGAAGGCCCTAGCAATAGTGTGTTCATTGCAAACCTTTTTGAAGTGCTGCTCTAGACTAGACTAGAATAGGTTTAAAGCTTAATAAATGGGATAGCAAGGGAATGTATGGTGATTCATCATATCTTTTTCTTTTATGAATCCATTGTGACAAACATTATTTTTGACTACATTTGCCATCTGATCTGTAATTATTAAAGTCATAACAGGTAAATGTTGGACGGTGAACATGTTACTTTTGTATATGTATTTATACATACCGGTAATTGGGTGTTTTTATGGATTCACGTTCTTTAAACGATATGTAGTGATTTGCAACGGACAGCAGTAATCAAGTGCGTACTGTATGTCACTGTCATGAATGTTTACACACAATTGGAATCATAAGGCACCTACCTAGGCCCATTTTGTTACTGGTTTATATAACTAAACCAAGAAGTCAGCACGACTCTAAAAATGTTTTTTTATTTTTATTCATGACATGTACAGAACTACACCATACATATAATGACAAATTATAATTGTATCCCAATTTTAAGAATATAATTTGGCCAGTGTTTTTATTTTTATTTTGCACCTGTACTGTTCAAATATATCTACCTTATGTTGAGATTCTGACCAGATGTCAGGCTGACATTATTTTTAACAGGTGTTGAGTATGTATATATGTTGAAAACAAAGGTTTATTTTTAAACTTAGATTTTTGAGCAATCTGCCATTTTAAAATGCTGTTATGCGGGCTCTTAAGACAGAGGGTTAAGTTAAGACCTATGTCAATTGTGTTTGTACATGTGATGGCGGTTGTCCACGTGCACTCACAGGCTGTCAATTGTGTGTGCGCGCACACACCCCAATAACCTCATTAATAAAGTCCTTTTTTGTGACTTAGTGAGTGAATAAAAAGACAACCATAAGCTCATGACTTAGTAGCTTTAGAGGACCAGCCCTTGAGACCTGAACTGGAGAACAAATGAAAGCGAAAGAGACAAAATGCAAGAGAGGAAAGGTATTGTACTTTTAAGGGCATTCGCAATAAGCTATACAGGATGTTGCAGCTATCTGTACATAAACAATTTTTTCATGTGTTTTGTTTCTATTTCAAACCTGTGCAGCCTTATGGCGGCCTCATTGGAGTGAAATGGGAAAAAAAAGTATTTTATTTCTTTTAGTTTTTCCAAAATCGTGTGTATAGAGTTGTAAATATGGTGCTCTTTAGAACAGCAGAGTGAACCTTCTGGTGCATAGCTGTACAGTAACATAGCCTTATGATAATAGCTAATATGGGTGTGAGAAAAGTAACAGGATTTTCTTCATGTCAAGTCTCTTGACCGTTGTCTTACTCGGCTGTATTCAGGTGAATGACGTGCATGTGTTTCAATGTTTGGCATTATTGCTCCAATGACACTGAGGGGAGATTAGAATCACCCACAGACATGTTACTGGACCAACAAAAAAAGAAACATGTACTGGCTGAAATAAGAAAATAGGGGATAGGGGGGTGGGTGAAGAGAGATGAGTTTGAAATAACAGAATTATTCAGTGTATCCTGTAGTTGATAACCTGTTGTCAATTGTTACATATAGATAAAATAATATCCAAAATAAAAAATGTCATGGCAAACTACATTGTTGCATGGAGTCTTTTATTTCTTTGCAGGGGTCAGGCAAAACAATTAAGTTTGTTGAGGAAAATGGCACTGATGGCTGAGATCAATGCTTGATCTGGAGGACCTGAAACTGGACATGGCTGAGAACAGCTCTGACTGATGAATGTTACTTGAATGTCTAAATTTAATTCTTTCTTAGTTTGGAGAGCTCTGATTACATCTCAATATAATTATCAACGGGTACACTAATTCTATGTGAGTAGTCTAAATGAGATACAGGGTCAGACATCCAGGCCAGAGACTAAATATATAAACCTACAGCTTTAAACCAGGCCACAGAAGGTGTTGAAACCCAGTCACTGGTGATTAATGACATACCTGACACTAGAGAAGCTGTACACTGTAGCACATCAAACTCTTCAGCTTCTCTGCATACAGTTGTCAAGTAGAGCGGTTATATAGGATGTTGTCATATTTCTTTCAACTTGCCTTTAATGGTTCTGGATGTTTGGTTAGGCTGTGTTGCCCACTCCCATCATGCTACAAAAACTTATAAACCTTTTCTCTGCTGGGAAACCCAATATGTTCTCATAACACATTAAAGAGACAAGTGATTATGGCCTGAAGCAACTCGTAACAGTCCACACAAAAGGAAGAGAGCAACATCTTCCCCTTGTACAAAGATTTATTTCAGACAAGGGATAAAGGGTGGATCATATACTTGTATTTTAAATATAGCATACTGTATGTACAGTATATGCTAAACAGCAGTATGTTGAGCATATTGAAAAAAGAAGCTGATAGGCCTCGCATTTCAAGGCACCTTTGGATTAGTGCATAGTATTAAGACAGCGACAGCACTAGCCAAAAAACAACCTGATATTTGTTAATATAAAGAATGTACCAATACTTTGGCTTTACTGTGGATTTAGCATGCAAATATAGCAGCAGTGAACATTTACACCACAAAATACATATTTGATACAGTACAATTATGAAATTGCAATAATCTTCCATACTACAGAAAATATGCTTGTAGCAATATCATCATTTAACCCAGTATCAGTAGGCTATTGCTGACATTACATTACCCAATATTGTGTCATCTTTGATAAGCAGGATATACACTGGATAAACATTACAGTCTGTATGTACTGTCTTGTATGTAGAGTTGTTAAAGTGATAAACTAAACTGATAAGCCAATACCTTGTAATATGAGATGCACCCCCCCGAAATAAAGCTTTATTGAAATACATTCAATTTTTACCACATTATAATAAACCTTTTAGGCTGCAATGCACTGAAACCAATGGCCTAAGTAAAATGTGGTGGTTTTCTATTGTAACCTACAATTCAAAAAGAAATATTTCAGCATAAACCCACTTTTGCTAACAAAATAACAGCACACATCTCCAGAAAACACAACAAACATTTAGATCTATTCCACAAAGGTCAAGGACAACCTTACACATATTCAAAATGGTATCTTTGTCTTAGTACATACGATATGCGTGTTTACGCCTGCATGTCAGGGAAGGGGTGTAAACAACAGTTTGAGTGCTTCAGTAATTCTCTGTAGGGTAGTTCTCTCCTGGCATTCTCAAAGCTTCTTCTTGCTGAACTCCACAGCTTCAAGCATTTTCTGAAACACAAGGAAAATGGTTGGTGTTACTTTCAAACTGTCAAAACATTGAAAATAACCGCTATGACGCTTTGTGGAGGCGATGAGCGGGGGTTGGCATGGTCCTGGCTTGGCTAATCAGAGTGCTTGGTTATTCATGTGCTGTTGAAAGAGAAGAGAATTTAACTCGGCGTGGCAACAAAGTGGTGTACGCTGAAGAATATTGGAGCTGACAAGAAAGGCAGGGGAGAAGAAAAAAAAATCATAATGTGCATGATTAATAACTGAGGAGGTTTTTCCATTTCTTAAAGCCTGAAAACAAGCCGCCCCTCGGGACACTGTTGAAAGTGAGTAAGGACCAAAAATGTATAAACAGCCGCTGAGCACTACCTGTTTTCTACAACACTTAGAGACTGGGCCTCTATCTCTCTCTCTGTTGGCCTGGCCCTCTAGTCTAAATTACATTACATATTTGGCAGAAACAGAAACACTGCTTTTAAAATAGCATTACCTCTAAGCAGAATGGCCATCTCTGCCACCCTCTATTCACAAGGGCCTGGAAACTCTCAGCCTAGCA
>JAODUG010094515.1:0-11725 GCA_027564795.1 Aphredoderus sayanus | reverse complement strand
GGCACAACAAGGTGTGTGTTTGAAACACAAGGACAACAGGAGGGTTAAAAGGCACAAAAAAACGACATAAATACATACAAAAATAATTAATAAATAAATAAATACACTCAGTACATTACGAGGGTTAAAAGGCCTTTTGCGCCGCTGGGAGTGGTTACTGTCTTCTCACTGTGATCTTTTCAGTTGAGCCTTTCCTCCAAGTTAGAGGCCTCGTCAGAGTCAGGGTCCCGGTTACTGTCCTCGCTGAGGGGGGAGCGGCAACTGAGGTCTGCGATTCCCGACTCCTGGTCACTGCTGGAGAGGCTTGGGTCAAAGGCTTTGTTCAGGTTGTGGGAAAGGATGCTCTTGTGTTCCCAGGGGCTGCTGGTGTTGGAGCCCCCTGTGTAGTCCTGAGGCGTGTTGGCCTGAGCCAGGCAGCTGCTAGGCGGGAGAACCCACAGAGCCGGGTTCGCATCTAAGCAGGCTGCATTCATATCAACACTCCACTGTTGCTCTTTTTCCAGCTTTGCGATTTTCTGTTGACAACAGAACAAAGTCTGATAATCATACAAATAATGATATTACTACTAATATTAAAATATTTATATTTATAGCACCTCTCTAGAAAAAGGTCTAGAAAAAACAGAATAACATCCTTCATTAATTCAATGAAACAACATATCTTGGATTATTATTTGCATTTATTAAATTACCACAATATACTGTATATAAATAACCTGCAATACTATGGAGTGACAGACAAAATGTGAAAGATGGTCTAGACTAGAGCAACATCTCACAGACTTCTGGCTTCCATATGATGTCAAGATGCTGTTTCCCTGTGTTTGGCACTGAATATAAGAACTGACCTCTTTGTGTGACGCCATCTGTTCTTCTAACTGCTGTGTCTCCTCTCGGATGGCCATCAGATAATCCTCTATAGACTGGCGAGGATGCATGCCTCTGTCAAAACGGTTGTACAGGGCTCTCCAGAACCTACAATCAAAATAAAGTTTAAGGCTAAACCATATATTGCTCTCTAGAAGTTCAATTGAGTCATCTGACTCAAATAATTCTTTAAAATCCTATCGATTTGTAAGTAGTAATATACTGTATGTTAATGTGTATTTTTTTTCAAACGTTTTTGACAACATTTTCTACATTAAAACTTATAACATGGACTGGTTGGAATGTGACATTTCGGAATGTGACATTTCAACATTTAAACACAGGACTTTTTCATTTACAGCTATAGACCAAGGGCATAATGAATTGTTTCTATACAGTAACATTCAATACATTCTTTTATATAATAAGTAAGGTCAACTGATTTTATATAGTAAAACATTTTTTAACAAATTAATTTGTATAAAAAGTATACATTTCACTAGGGGAGAACCTACTTAAAACAGTAGGGGGCAGTAGAGGGACGCAGAACTCCTTGGCTCTGGCTGTGGTCTGGCCTATACAGGGGGTTAATGTAGTTGCTTCGTTTCTTCCAAAGATGCATCCACAGGGAGTTTGTTCTCTCACACAGTCTGTCAAATACAAACTCCTCATAACTATCAAATAGCAGACAAGGAGTAAATACTACTAAAGAAGAAGGGGCAAAACATGATCTTTTTGTCTCTTCTCTGCTAAATTATCATATCAGAGCCATGGCTTCAGCCAAATGTGTACACAGTGAAGATAACAAGAAATGTATGACAGCTGCAGACTTAAGTCTCACCTCAACTCTGTCCTCTCGCGCTGGTTGTTGCCAATAAAGTTGCCATATTGGCAAGAGTAAACATGGTTGTGGATGGTGATGAGGAACCTTTCATTGAACTCAAAGGAACAGGGGAATTGCTGCATCAGCTGCCATACACACTCAAGGAACTGATCGATGATGGGGGACACCTCTTTAGGGTCTCCATCCAGGTGATTGCATCTGGAGAGTGAGGTGAATAGGATTCCTTGAACAAAAACACTCAGGTTAAAAGGTGTAGTTGTTTAATGTTTAAAAATAATCAATAATCATTAATTAAAGTCAAACCTGTGGGAGAACTTGTGTCCAAATGAGACCCAGTCTCTCTCAATGAGAACCTAAGTGACATTGAAGAGACACCAAATGCTGAATAAGGAAGACTCTGGTTTTATAAACTACAACGGTGACGTTTGAAAAGGAGACGTGGTACAAGGTAAATCCTTGCTGAATCTGTGAACCGCCTCACCCCATGTGTGTGGTACTGTACTTTCCCTCTGACATCAAGGCCATTTGTAAAAGCAGGGATTTCTTTCATATTTAACTCCCAGGTAGAGCTTCTTGGCAAAGCCAAAGTCAGACAGAAAATCCTTATGATCAAAGAGGTAAGCATCTTAAGTAGAGCAATGAGCTTGCTGACGTTAATGTCAATTACAATCACAATGTAGATTAACAATATGCACACACTAGTGTGTCCATTCTAATGAAAAAATTGATCTTTTGAAATCTGCAGCTAAAGGGAAACTCGTTTAAAATAATTCAGCATGTTTCTAAGAAGCAAACATTCACTATTATACAAACTCTAGCAGCTAAAGACACAGTACGTATGCTACCATGAGTCCTTTCAGGGTTCTGTAGAAGGGGTCCAGTAGCACACAGGCCACTGAACACACCTGGGCAGTACGATCCCAACCATCTGAGCAGTGAACCAGGACACTGACACCCTCCTCAGCCACAGCCTGTGGAGACCCAAAAACGTACAGTAGACACAAATCTAAAATGTTTAACACACACCTAAGGCTATATTGACTTCAATACCGCGGCAGACAGGAGGGATTAATCTCCAGACTGACCTTAGAGACGAAGATGCCAGCATCGAGGACAGCTTTGATGTGCTTCAGCCAGCCTGAGCTTTCCAGACCCTCCAGGAAGTTTGACATGGACGGGGAACGTAGCTCACACACTGTAAGCACAGCACAGCTGTCTCATTGGCAGGAAGCATGGAGCATACTGGATCACCAAACATTATTAAACCTCACATTCCCCTTTGAAATTCCACAGCCCTACTGAGAAATTAATTTGTAGGGAATTTGTGCAAGGCAAGAAATAATGTAGGCATTACATGTTGGGCACATACAGCAGGATTTTTCATGAATGTTACTGTTTGATATTTAAGAGTTCTGTAATTCGACACAGCCATGCCCGATGAAAGCAATAGAGACAAGACACAGTATACTGTATATTTGTTACCATCAAGCTTAATTTTTTCCTATTATGGTGAAAATGTAACAGTATAAACCTACAAGCCTATTTCTTGTCTCTTAAACACTCATAATTTAAGTTGGAGATAAGGATAATGAATACATGCAGTTCTCATCTCATAATGTGTAGTCAGGGAGCAGAAGACAGAGGTGACAATGTGTTTTTCTGGATTCACAATTCACATTAATGTGACGTCAAGGTTCAGAAGAATAAGTAAGCATGACCAGGTGAATGGGTTCAGTCAGCCTAATGGAAAAGTACTTCACCTGAACAGTTATTAAAATTCACTTACTGTTTGTTCTTTTTTTGGAAGGGACTATTAGACTGAAGTGTAAAGCGTTTAGTTTCATACAGAGTTCTGCCGGGGGGGTTGACATTATCACAACTACGGTCAGCTATGACTTTTCATACTTAAATCACATCATTCTCACGCCCTCAGTCTCTCTTAAGGGCATAAGGTCCCGGATTGTCCACTCCAGGAAACCAAAATAGCTCAGAAATGAAATCCAGATGGATTCAGAATCTTTCTAGAAGCACCACGGCATATTACCCAGAAATTCTCCAAAGAGCCCATCTGACGCCCGATTGCACAGCATGCATGTGTAGATATGAAAGACACAGAGGTAGCATGGTTTGTTGATGATAGGATGTAGGGAACATCAAGTGATGGTTTAGCATGCTCTTGAACAATGTAGTTTATTCCTGCAATATTAATGGTATGTCACGCCACTGTTGGCTCAGTTAATAATGTTGTGTTGTGAGTCCAGCGTGTATTTAGCGTGGCTTTATTACCTTCTAGCATTTTCTGTTGGCTGTTTCTCATGACATGGATGTTCTCAATACCAAGGAACTGAAATTTGATGTTGGAATAGTTGTCTTCATTTTCATAGCCTTTTCCCGCAGCGCGATTTGCCATCGCATTCAGCTAAAAATATATGACATTTAAAATAGATAGAAAAAGACACTTCAAATTAGAATTCCAAAATTCCAATCTGATGTTTTCCACTGATTCAGTTACTGTAAAACTTTCAAGAGCAAGTGTATAAAACATTCTTCTAGACATGTGTTCTTCATATAATCCTCAAAATAATTCAAGTCAGCATGAAACAAAGGATGTCTGGAAGTTGTTGTTTTTTTGTTTTTTTGTCTGAAGAAGCCCAGCTGGAAAACCCCTGTATGCAAAATAAAGTCCACCTGAACATACATCCTATTACAGTAAGGCTTGTGTTTACATAGGCCATTTCTTGGCCAAAAGGGCTCACCTTGGGCCTGGTGTCCACCACATACATAAAGTCACTGCGGGGGTTGGACCTCACGATGGCCTCCAGCATCTGTTCGTCCTCCAGGCAGCGAGCACTAAAGCCAGACAGGGGCTGACTGCTTCGGCAAATGGCAGCCTGTACAGACCAAAAAGGACTTATTTGTTTGCTATGCAGTGAAATCATTTACTTGGTGGTTTTCTTACATTTTGAGCCAAGGCCCTCAAGAAGATGCCCCTAATTAGCATGTAAAGCGGGGATGTGAGTCTATCCAAGAATGGATTGTGGTAGATAATAATAACCGCAGTAATATTTTTAGATTTAGATTTCATTAATTTCATATTTATATTTAGGAGCAACGAGCAGCCTTTGAAGCATACTCCCTCTGGCTCATACTGTATAAGACATGAAACCATTTGTACAGAATCACATAGTGAACTCTAAGCCCTGGGAAGCTGACACATAAAACATTCCCAACTGTCTAATCAAGGATGAACAGGATCATAAATGTATGTTGAGGCATATTCATATTCTGAACTATTTGGGACAATAAATCATTACTGTTAGATTGTAGGCTTGGGTAATAATTCACATTGACAAAATGGAATTTGCTGGTTTCCTACTGTGAATGTCTGAGAAGCACTGAAACCACATTTGTTAATTAGAGGACTATTTATGGAACCTCTAGCAAGTGTGTTTAAGGCATGTGTTGAATAAAAATCCTAAACATACAGTACCCTGCAAATCATATTCTGCATCAACAAAAATGCATACATTTCACATACCACCAGATGGAAATCAGCTTTGTAGACATAGATGTTTTTAAGAAACAATGGAATTCAATGGATGATGAAATCAACTGTGAGTTGCCGGTCTAGCACCTAGTGTGACTCTGCAAGCAAGGGGTTCAATTACGATGCATGTCAGCATGATGAGTCTATTAAGTAGCGAAGCCACAGTGTCAAGGGTTTAACATAAACTCCAATTTCACATTCAGGTTCTCAAATTAACTTTGATTTACAAATACACTCACAAGGCTTTATATGCACACATAGTCTATTTATTTATATAAAAACTAGGGTTTATGATATCCCATAAAGACAGAAATATAATACACAGCAACTTTTTAGTTGGTTATTTATAAAAAATGTATATACCGTTGAACACATTTTATAATTATATTTATATATTGTGCATACGGAGCTGTGTAACAAGTGAATTTCTCCAGTATGGGATCAATAAAGTCTATCTTATCTTATATAAGAATGAGAATACAACTTACATGGTTTTCTTTGCAGTAGTATGACAGGGTAGGAAAACGGCCTCTGCTTCGAAATTTTGAACTCCCAACTATAACTTGTAGTGTGGCTGATTTAGGTACATAAAGGTCTTCTGGGTAGGTAGGTACCTGTAAATGCAATGATTAGGGATGCACCGATTGCATTTTTCTTGGCCGGTTCCGATTATTACCGAGTTTTGATAAAGTTGGACCTGCTGATTCAGAATTTTTTAATTTCAAATTTTTTAAATTTTGTACAGTCCTTGAGCCGCCTAACCTGACATGCCAGATGGACTGTTGTTCACAACTCCATCTGGGGAGCCGTCCATAGGAACTGTTTGTTTAGGGTGGTTTCTTTCTTAAACATCCTGTCAGTTGATTGGATAAACTATTTGTCTGTCACCGTAACTTTAACCACTCTGAACAACAAACCATATGACATCATAGGAAATTAAACTTTTTCCGAAACCAGTTGGGAGTAGAGCGATATATTTTCAGTCTAAAAAATCCTTCAATGCTGTTTGTTCTATTTTCAAAGAAGATATAGTCTTCAGTTGAGATAAAACTGACGTTATGCTTTTTTTATTTTCAAGTCGCTTTCTGTCGTCACACCTAAACCACGCCAGTAGCAATAACGACGACACTGATTTGAAAGTTCAGATGCTACTCAGACTACAGTCGCAATGATCCCCAGCCTTTCCCGACTGATTCTCGCGGCGAAATTAAATTGAAGCTTGCAATATCAGGATGGACTCGCGAGGCTTTAAGCCGCCAGCTCTCTCGTTCATTGTAGTAATTTGTTGACGGTCCCAGCGCTGTATTCGTCGTAGACACTTCTACAAGGCAGCGTCTGTTTGATAAAAATAAGCCATGATAAGCCTACACTCAGTGAGCTGAATCATAAGCAAATAGATTTGCTCTGTGTTTTATATTAAAATATATTTACGGAGTTTGAATGTGTTTTCATTTTACCCGACTATTCCTACCGGCGTCGGGGTAGGAATTTCCACACCTTGCAGACGTGTCATGGCCTATCATGACAGTTAACTATTTTTAAATGTGCAGAAGGGGCGAGTGAATGCTTTCCCTGCATTCACACCACCGACGTATTCAACACGCAAATCGCTCAATCTCTGACGAGCTGTAGCCAAGCTGTGTCCAAACCGCCAGCTCAGAGGGCTGTGTGTTTGCCAGAGCAACAACCAGGAGCTTGCATTTCAAATATATTTATGTCAACAGTAAAATTATGCCAAATCAAGCGCGTATATGCATGTTTCATCCGTGTGAAATTGGTAATGTAACTGGCTCTATTTAGGCAGACCGGTCGATCAAGGTGAAAACCGGCCGATTCCGGTCACCAGCCGATTGATCGGTGCATCTCTAGCAATGATTAAACATTGAAAAGTTGTAATGTAATGTAATGCCACAGTCTTCGTACGTACAGTAAAGGCTACTGACCTTGTAGTCTCGGTTGAAAAGAGAAAGTTTCCATAGAGAGTTTGGGATTCCCAGTCTTCTGTAGTCAGCCTTGAGATCCAGGAAATCCCATTCCCTTTGTCTCCCCTCCTCGTTAAGGTAAGGGTTATAGGAAAAGCAATAAAGCTCCAAATTTTGTTCTGCAAGACATAATACTATCTTAAAGCAGAGTTTAACTTAATTTATCAAACGTTTTTATCCAGAGCGACTAACAGAGTACAATTACCATCAAGTATCAAGAAGTAAGTAGGCCAACACTGGGGCTCAAATCTCACGACCTTTCAGCTGAGAACCTAACATCAAGAACACTGAAATCCTGCCCCTTTCACTTATTTACTTTCAGTAAATATTGAGGATAGTCCAATAGTTTGAGTTCCGGAAGCCTTCCTGTGAAATCACTTGAGCAAAGGTGCTTGTAATACTTAAAAGTCATTACATTTATGTCGCTTTGGATAAAAGCATCTGTTAAATGACCTACTTGTAATTAAGTCCAAAGTTATGTGTGAAACCAGCAACCCACAGATGTATTCATCACACTCAGAAACCCAGCAGTTCAAATGTGTCTACAAAACCTATCTTCATCTCTGCTGATTCATAGTTCACCTGATGCTGACTGATGCTGAATCAGCTGATGCTGTTTGTATATATTCTAAAGTTACTTCAGTTTGCAAAGCATGCAAAACACTACAGCTATTTGACTCTGCAAATGGAGAATACACCACAGTATACATGGGTATCAGTTGTGCAGTTTAGTAGACATGTTAGAAGTATATTTTTGGGAAACAATGGAAATTAATGACTTAAATTGCTGATACGGTTCCTGTCAGAATGATTTGACACTTTATACTGAGGACCGAAAAGCTACAGATTCAAGGGTTTAACAAGTTAAATTAATAAGAGACAAATTGTATAACTATAAACACCAGGGTAGGGAGAGCTGAATACAAAACCATACTGTATGCCAAAGACAATCACCAATTGTATTATTTGCCCTCTATCCTATAAATGTATCACCTGGATGAGAGAGGCGTTGCAAGGACACTTGAATTTCATGACAGTCCTTCTCATTAGGTATGACAAAATGAAGAACCTGGAAATTCTTGCAGTGAATGAGAAGAAGACATCCCATACCAGTGATTGCTTGTTTCTCCACACTACACACCAAACTGTGTAGAACCTGACAAATGGGAGAAAACAAGAGAAGAGCTCAAATGTACAGTAGCTATGCTTCAAATACGCTTTGAAGTGTAGCTTACCCATGTTTCACTGCGGATCTCAGGATCACTCTCGACAAAGATGGTGTGGGTGGCTGTCAAGTACAACGTGCCCACGGTAGACCTTCTAGGGGAGATTCTGTCGATTAGTTTGACATTCTCCACCTGGAGGAGGGGAAGGGGAGCAGCATCTGATACCTTCACCAGGTCAAATAACTAATAGATTCGAATGAGCCACAGTGAGAAATTACAGGAGGCTCTGAACTTGACTGTATACGTGACCCGACTCACACCCATGTTACACTGTTGTCATAATGCAGGCTTATACATTATGGATTAAAATTATATGGACTGTCTGGACCACAATATCAACGTCAACTATGTGAACTGTTCATATCAAGTAGAGTGTGACCATAGAGTGTGACTGGAGAATGGAGTCTGTAATTTCAGAATTTGTAATTACTGTACCTTTGGCAATCGGATGTGCTCCATCACTTTGTGCAGTTAAAATATAATACCGTACAACTTCCCTGTAACCAACCACATATCACCGCTATACTCAAAATTAAGTTGTTGTTGATATCGTATTCATGCTAGGCTCATGATGCATCGTTTTTCTACAGTGACGATCAAATCACGGCCATAACATTTCTTGAGCTGCCTACAGTACAGTACAATTCGTGGTCCTAGCGCCTGTCGAATTAAGCGCTGTGGTTTATAAAATAAGAACAAATTAGCATTCAGCCAGTCGAGAGCTATGAACCTACACCTTTAGTATTTTAGACATCTATAGCACGTGTGTCAAATTCAAGGCCCGCGGGCCAAATATAATTGTACGACAGGCCGGATTTGGCCTGGCGCGAGATTCTTTTTATTTTTTATTTTTATTTTTTAGTCAGATCGATCAAGCGTCGTTGATGTATAGAACACACATTTCAAGTTAAGCCAGCCCTCAACAATAGCCAATAGAAAAGTTGATTCTGAAAAGAGAGCATTACCGAGTAAGGTAAGTAAACCGTACGGAGTACATTATATTGTATCCTGTCTGTTTCAATTCATATTTATGTAAAAAAAACAAAAAAAACATTAAGTTTTAGTCTGTTCAATAAATGTTTATCCTGTTCGGCCCCCGACCTAAAGTGTGATTTGAGTTTTGGCCCCCTGTGCGATTGAGTTTGACACCCCTGACCTATAGTATACTCGAGCTATTTACTGCTTCTCGTGCTGTGGTTTTTACCCCCCTCCTTGAATTGAAACACGTGCAAACTCAGGCTGCTGCATGCAACAGCGTTGTGGAAAGGTAGCCTGGGTGCTGTTGCAAATACAAACTAAGGTTCAAAGTTTACATCACTGTCCTCCAGACTGCAATCTTAAAAAGTAAGTGAATTCCAAGTGTTTATTGAGTTCTTAATATGGGGAGGTCGACTAAGTTTTAAAGTGCCTCCTTTCATTTTCCTACTTAATCGACAACTTTAATCTGTTGCAAGCCAGTACGAGAAGTTTAAAAAAGCTGTTAAAATAAACTAAGCTGAAGTGATGGACTGATGCTTGGTACCCTGTCCTCTCTCTGTGTCTGGCTGCAGGTCATACATGAGGAACCACACAGGTTGAAAATACAATTAGGCCACACTTTACCAGTTATGCTGAAAAGGCATACAGAAAGCAATGTAGGGACCTCACCATTTAGAACCAATACTAAACAACTTGTGTAAACTCATTAGGTTTCACTGTCTGTAACTTGCCTTTTAGAGGTGACCAATGACCAACATGACCTAGTTTGTGTTGACCTAGTGATTCCATGTAGACCTGCAGTAGCCAATGCATAATTACTGCTCTATAACCCACCTGTTTGTGTACATGTATACATAATCACTTTTAAGTTTCTTTTAAGTTTAAGATAAATATTCCCTAAAGTTATCTAAGTATACAGTACATAACAATAGGCTATCTAGTACTTTAATGATACAGTTTTGGCCAACACAGACATTTTTGGAAATCTGTTCCATGGGATCCAAAATTAGGCCACAAACATTAAAAATAATCCTTGGCCATGATACAGTCTTTCTTATTTATGGAACATGTTACCTACATTGTTTTTATTTGTAGCTAAAGTTACTTTTAAAATTGTTACATTTAAACATATGTAACATAAGTACTGTATTTTAAAACGTTTGAGGTCACATAAGGTCACTGATGTTTCAATGTGGACTCTGAAATTAAAACTGTATCTTCTCCTTGGAAAACACAGTACTGCTCTGTACTGTAATATCTCAATTGCATTTTACCTTCTCTGTGTATCAAGCTTTAACGTGGTTATACACGTAACAAACAGTAAATTATTATCATTAGAAAAAGGAGAAGGGCTTCAATGGTAGTGAACATATCAGTAGATATATGATGCATTAATAATATAAAGGGAATAATAGGATTGATTGATTTCATCTGGCTCCAGTGTCCAGCATGTTCTAGGCTAATATTTCGAGGCTTTGTATTGACAGTACAGTACAGTTGAAGATAATATTGAAATATTGTTTCCTTTTAACATAGAATTTCTACCAGAGAAATCTTTAAAGTCTGACATAATCTGTGAGAGACAGATATATTGGCTGTGGGACATTGAACAGTTTATGAACCTAAAGTTATGTAATTGAGAGTATTGTTTTAGTCTCAATGTTTTGGTTTATGGTCCATTCAATTAACTCTGTTTTTAAGTCCAAGGCACTCTGGGCCTATTAATGTACCTAAATGCTTCCACTTTGAGCTGTTGTCTGGCTTATCAGTAATTGTTCACTCCAACATTTCCTGGTGACACCAGTGTTAAGTGGAGCGAGAAGTCCAATGCCTGCATGGCAAACAGCACTCAATCTGTTGACCATATCCCTGTTGACCAGGTCAGTCAACCACTGAAGCACAAATGCATTCAATTGGGTTCACACAATTAGTATAAGTCAACATTGAAATAAGGTAAGGCACTGACGGTTTGATTCATATCATGGTTACAACAACGATATTAATTGATTATTAGCCAATAATCCAAATCCAAATGGAAGCATTTATCTAACACATAATCAAAAAGGCCACACTTATTATTGTATTATTTGAAAAAAATGTTCCTCCTGTAGATACTGACTTGTCCCTATACAGATTTTTACATTTACATTTACATTGTAATTGTACAGATTATTATAAATAATACAACAAATATTATAAACCTCTTTAACCCTCGTAATGTACTCAGAAATCTCATATTTGGCCACACGGCGGCGCCATCTGATTGTGTATGATTTGTGTG
>JAODUG010094504.1:0-11727 GCA_027564795.1 Aphredoderus sayanus | reverse complement strand
CCCCCTCCCACCCCCCCCCCACCCCCTCAACCCCCTGTAGGAAATGCTGATAAACCCTTTCTGAATGCCACAAATAACTCAAATACAAATGCGGTCATTCTAACAGTGGCACATCTGTTGCCTGAGTGGCTTTTGATGTAAACTCAGGCTGGGTTGCATTTATAACCTTTTTTGTTTGTTTTAGTTTTGTTAGCTAACTATGCTATGCATTTGCATATCTGCAGTGTGCAAGGTCTGTCAGTACTCGTCAAATATGCACTGGCTTGGAACTGTGTTCATGTGAATACTGGGAACGTGTCATTTTCTTACGTGGGGGGAAAAAATGACACGAGCATCTGGCTGTGCCCAATGAGGTAGTGCACAGCCGTTGATGGTAAGTGCATTGATCCGCGCTCAACGGCTGTTCGATGTAGGAGAGTCATGCAGAGCTGAGGTCATGCTGGGGGGGGTGTGATTCATTTTTGGCGGAGGTGGCGGTATAAAGCTTCTTTATATATTTGAGCAGCAGTCAGGGCTGGATCCTTTCCATCTCTGCCCTCAGTGACTCAGTGGTTCGTACCATACAGTATTTGTTCCGAAACAAACAAGATAAAAGAAACTGGTTACTAAATAACAGTTTAAAGCTACACTCCTCAATTAGAATTGCCCACTTGCTTGAACTCACAATTGCTCCCCACACACATTTCTCTAGCCTTCCCCCTACAGCTGCTCACACATTCGTGGAAAGTTGTGTTTGAAAATGGATAGGTTTGTGTTGGGCACTATTAAAGATGGAGCCAGCGAGTAAATGATGATACACTTTTGGTCAAATTCAGCGAATATCTACTCAAGGTCCACTAGCTGTCCATTTTGTGTGTGCTGCAAAAAAGAATCCTGTGTTCCTATGCAGCCCTGGCTTAGTATAAGGATGTGGGAGCACAATGAGTGTTGCAGACTGCACCACACGAACAAATGGCATATCAACATATCCCTCCATGTCCTCATTAGGATATGAGTCATGTCTGTTGACCAATAACTTCTCTCTTCCAGGTGGGGAAAGACACAGTCCAGACCACAGAAGACCAGATTATGAAAAGGGACATGCCACCGGCATTCATCAAGTAAGATCTTCAAAAGTAATGGTTTTTCAAACACATTTGTCATCTGTGCAGTGAAATGTTAAACCTTTTCTATTTCACAACAAATCAACTCCTACTGTATGTGAAAACCCACCAGTGTCTTTTTGGTGTTCTCTCTCCCTCTCTCACCCTTCATCTGTTGCAGTAATGGCTGTTTACAACCAAGCAAAGGTCAGCAATGGCATGTTAAGTGCCACAGAGCCTGCCCCTGGTGTAATATAAATACTAGCGAGGGACTCTTTGAGCAGGAAAGAATACCGTTATACTTCCCCTTAAAATAATAGTAGCTAGGGTGACTCAAAACTGAGTGAGTCACTCTTGACAGCCCGAAATTGCTGGAATGCAAAAGATAAAAAATTAATCACAAATTGAATTTAATATTAACCCCTGTGAACTCTATTTTAGCTGAACATTTTTAAATAAAAGTAATATGTGAGGGAACGGGAGTTTTTATTTTATTCTCCCAGCATTCTGGACTGGGCGATGCGAGTAATTGTTTAGGTAGAGTGTTCCATTATGCTCCCTGACAATGGCTAATCCGAACACGGGCAACTCCTATAGCGAGGTGTAACTACACATGTAATTTATGTAACCACTTGCCCCATAGACTCACCAGTGGTTTTCATTTGCTTTTTGCTCTTCAGTAAGTGACAGTGGCACCGTGGGTATAGCGGGCCAACAGGTAATCGAGATGTCTCTAGTTCCAACCCCGCTAACCTCATTTACATATTACCATTCAGTAAATGCTTAACTCGACATGAAAGCAATGGCCTCCCAGCATCGCAGTCCTTCACAACGGCACGTTGAAGCGGCGACTAAATTAGCTTCGAGGGAGGGAGGGGAAGCTGGGAGACCCCAAGGTCAGCCAGGAAACGTTATTGGCAGGCACAGGCCACCAGGCCGCTTGACACATTTGGCAAGTCAAGTCTTCACCCTGTCGTCATCCATCAACGCATGTGCCACAGTGTGCCTCCTGCGCTAAATATAGCAAGGCTGCTGCAGCAGGGGGCCCCGATATACCACAGACCGTATACATAAATGGACAAATGCTGTCCACCATAGGTTTTTCTGAAGAACGGGTTGGAAGCTTGAGCTCTGCTGGCTCTGGTCGTCGCCATCTTGGCAATGCCTGACTCCGCCTGTGACTATCCATAATAATGGGATAAATATATGGCTTAATATGCTTTCAACTGATGAATTGTATTGAAACACCACTGGCTAGTTCCCCCTCTCTGCACAATCAGCATCACAAATAGCCTTCCGTTGTCCCATGAAAGTGGAGGGGAAAACTGAGCCGGCTAGCCTGGCTCCGCCCGACCGCTGCTGTCCGATCAGTTTTCGCTGAGATTATAGTCCGGAAAGCGTTGGTCACATTAGCGCTCGCAAAGCCACCCTGCCGGCGGACCAATCGGGGTGTAGAAGTCAAGCGGGTGATAGAGCTAGATGAAGTGATCAGAACACTTAGCGACGCTGATTGGTTAAAAGATGATCCAATAGTTTCCCTACTGAACACTCCCCAATGTCTATACCCAAAATTCACCAAGTGCCTGTCTGCTTACACCAGGCTATGAGCTTTTAGTATGTGGAAAGTGCTGCTAATGTTCCGTGCTCCTCTGGACTCCCAGGCAGCAGCAGGAATTCAACATTCTGTGGGAATTGGAACATGTGTTGCTCCTTGGCTTGTGGCCTGCAGTGTGTGTATGTGCAGTCCCCTGTCTCCATATACAGGTGGCATGCATCGTGTGTGTGTGTGTATATGTGCGCTGCTGAATGAAAGGGCTGCACTGTGCTCTTCTACATTTCATTGTCTACACTACACTCCTGAGAACGCCTACAGCACCAAAGCATCCCTCATTCCCTATAGGTCCCATCATTTGGCCTTGAAGCCATCTCGGTGAATAGTAGAAGTCACTTTGAATGTGCTGTGCAGCAAATGAAAACAAGGGTAATGGAGAGTGACTGTAATTGTTTTAGAAAGATGTGCTCAGCACTGATTATATTATGGCTAGGTGTGTCAGCTAGCCAGTACTGTTTTGACAACAGGCCAAACATATTTTATCTGCATGACTTGCCTTGAGCAGTAGATGTGCTTTGCATTATCAGTCCCATCTTAGATAAAGGGCTGCTTGTAACAGCTTCATTCATTCAGCCTTCAAATCATCTATGCACACAATAATGAATGATTTATGACCACTCTAATAATCATTAGATAGTTTTTGATAGCGCTTATAGAATTGGTTTAAGTGCTTATTGATTATTCAGGGCTTTATTGAATGATTTAAAGAAGCTTTTAGAAGCAGGCTCTTTATAAAATATGAATGGGACCATATGGTGATGTTATATTTTCTAGACAGCCTTTAGAACAGCCATATTGTACTCCCTATAGGGTGGAGAATGCATGTACTAAGCTGGTGCAGGCTGCCTCCATGCTGAAAGCTGATCCCTACTCGGTTCCGGCCCGGGATTACCTCATCGATGGTTCTAGGGGCATCCTCTCTGGAACCTCTGACCTGCTGTTGACCTTCGACGAGGCTGAGGTATGTGATATGCTATTGACTCACAAAGAGGAATGCTTCTCCACCCACCCCAGCCCCCGCGATGCTGTCCCCCATAAATGGATCGAAGCTCTGTGCCATCCACAGATGGCAAATTCTGTGTTCCTTTGCAGCATTCTGTGTTCCTTTACAACATTGTTGGAAATATGCAGAGAAGCAAGGGCCAGTCGATTGAAGCGCCAATGACCGGATCAGTTTATAGCATCGAAAACTACCTGAAATTCTGAACTCATAGCTCTGTTTTTAATCCATGCTATAGCTAAACTATAGCAAATGACTATAATCAACATACAATACAATATTATAATATATTATATGATGTGTGATATGAGACTATTTTATATTTATATATTTGTTTTATATATATATATATATAAATAAATAAAATAAAAAATAGTCTCATATTAAAATATCACCGTTATATAATTTTTGTTTTGCTGTGGGTGCCACTGCAACATGTACAGTATATTGATAATAAACACAACATAAGTAATTTAATTATGTGTTAAGGTCTGTTCTCTGCAGTTCTCCCATTGTACCAACACCTTTTTATTGCCAACACCTCTGGACTATCTTTACCAGGTAGTAGGACTGTATCTCCTGTCCTCTAATAGAGGGGTAAATTAGTGCTGAGTCAGCTCTGGTGGGTTGGGACAGCTGGCGCCATCAGTCATGCTATTCGCCTGTGCTGACAAGAATAAATCATTTTAGTGAAATGTGATTGGCCGAGGTGTTGTCGGGTTAGGTGAATGGACTGTCACTAGCCAGCGCTAACAGCTTAATTAGAGTGGTCTGTAAATGAGGAGGTTGACCAGTTAACAGGGTATCTGTGAAAAATGCAGCGTATTAATTTGCACTTATGTCGTCCTAGGTCCGTAAGATCATCCGAGTGTGCAAAGGCATTCTGGAGTACCTGACAGTGGCGGAGGTGGTGGAATCAATGGAGGACCTGATCACGTACACAAAGAACCTGGGCCCAGGTCGGTGTTCTGGTGCAGTGATGCAAGATGTTGCTGTAGTTTGCTGCTGCAGAAATCCTGTCTCGTTATGCTTAGGCTAACCTCATAGCTGGGCCCCGTTCATTTTCATTAAGATGACCAGATGGGACAGCTGATTTAAGTGTTAAAACCGTATTAAACCTTTGTTAAACCCTGGACTCTAAAGCCTCCTTATAAATCCACACACTGTTTATTATGAAAATAACATCTAACAATAAGCATTAAATTGGAAATAGTTGTATTTTTGTGTCTGGGAAAAACTTTAGATGTCATGTATTTACATTTTGAATGTACAAAATCAATTGAGATCATACATTTATTGAAATTAGACTTCTGTTTTTAAGAAAGAAACTGGAAGGATACAGTATCTTCAAAGTTTGAGAAAGTAAATACTGAAATGAAATAGTTGATCCTAAATATTGACCAAATCAAATGCTTATTTTCATACAAACCAGCATGTGATATAAGGAAGCTATAGAGGCAAGGAGAGACAACAACATTTTACTATCAGATGGATCAAATATATCCCAAAAACTGACATTGTATGAACATTTATAATATGATTAAATGATATTAAGGTTGATACTGTATGTGACTGTGCTTGGCTCATTTGCATTGTCTCTCGCCAGGCATGACAAAGATGTCCAAGATGATAGATGAGCGACAGCAGGAACTGACCCACCAGGAGCACCGAGTGATGCTGGTCAACTCCATGAACACAGTCAAGGAACTGCTGCCTGTCCTCATCTCAGGTAAACGCACACTTGGAAGCTAAAGCATCCTACACACATTACTGCTTGTTGTTATGTACAAAGAATAGGTAATAGTGATGTTACTGACACAGGATTTTATTTATATATATATATTTATATAGTAAAATCACAATGTACTGTTCTGTGCAGTATACTGTATACATCTGCTGATCTCTGGTGTGGTTCTGTGTCTCAGGCATCAAGATCTTTGTGACCACCAAGACCTCTGGGAGCCAGGGCGTCGAGGAGGCCCTGAAGAACCGAAACTTCACCTTCGAGAAGATGAGCGCCGAGATAAACGAGATCATCCGAGTGTTGCAGCTGACCTCTTGGGACGAGGATGCCTGGGCCAGCAAGGTATGGGCCCCACCAATCACCATGCTTGGAATGTTCTGGCACTCACCAGCTGTTAGCGTACACACCTCCTGTCACTCAAATGTCATGAGCATTAGACTTGGAATTAAATTTGGCCCACCGCGCAAAATGTCTTCACATTTTCCCAGAATGCATTTGGGAGAAGTCTGCTGGCTGTACAGTCCGTATTCTACTGCTCTCAGATAGTTGATGCTTGTTTAATACTTGTATTTTTTCACTTAATAGAGCATGTACGGTTTTATTCGGATCTTATTTTAAAGTTGACCGTCAGTGTCAAGTGAAGTTATATTTTGCTGTTCCGCTATAAGTGAGGTTTCTTTAATTGGCTTCTGTGGAGCTCTGTTATTGCTTAAGCCTTATCTTTGACATGTTGTTCTTTCTGCTTGGCATGTAAGCTTTCTTTCATTGTCCAACCACCTTCAAAAGGACATTTTCTGTGCCATTTTTCTCCTTAATGTGCCAGTTTTTTGGTCTCGGTTGGTTGTGCCTGGTTAAATGTTTCCATTTATGTTGTTCTTCCATTTTTGTTTTTCTTCATCATTTTCTTTCTCCCCTCCCCTCGTAGAAGGTAAGCCTTACCTGTCTTGTGCGACAGCATGTCTGGTAGAAGTGTGCGCTGTCTTGTGCTATGTTGTGCCAATGCGTGCTTAGAAGCGAGGTCATGAGGTGAAGCTGATCCGGTATAGCAGCCCCATGTGCAATGGAGTTTGAATACTACAGCAGCGCTAATGGAATGAGTTTCTTTCTGCAGGAGTGTGTTAATTGACTTGAATTACAAAAATGGTTCTGTGCCTTTGCCCTCCGACTTTGTTTTGCTTTGAAGAAATGCCATTGTGAACATGAACATTTGTGTGCCCCGCTCCTCAGGAACTACAACTTCTGCAAATGCATTTCCTTTATTTTATTCTTTCTGGTAATATTGACAAGTGAGTCATGCAGTATTGAATTGGTGTTCTAATTTTATTTCCCCAGTCTTTCACCACAAAAGTCCAGTTTCCCACACTCTTAATTTGTGCTTTTCAGTAAGAGCCATAGGAGGAGGGCACATCAAATATCTAACTTATTTGGTTCTGTGAATGGTGAATTTTCTTCTGTGTTTAATCACACATGACAGGTTTTCACTAGCGGATGTTTTGCTTTTCACAGTAATATAAATCATATTAATCCCCCCCATAATACGCCTTCCTGTACAATGTGTAACCCCACCCTGTGTGTGTGTGTGTGTGGGTGTGCGTTTGCCTTCAATGTGAGTGAATGGGTCGAAGGTCATCCTCTGTCTGCCTCAGCCACGCCTTTGTGCTTTGCAGGCTTTGTGTCCTGAACCGTCCGCACCGTCTCTCTACTGACACGTGGATTGTTTGTCTGACTAAAGCCGTACGCGCACAGCTGCAGAACAATAACGACCAACTTCCTGATTTTAGTTTAGTTTAGTTTAGTTTAGCCTGATAGAAGCCATGGTTTTTAATCATCCCTCTTGAATCCTATCTTAAAATAACACATTTTGTTTCACTGTAATATATCCCGGGCTGATCTAATGGACTCAGAGGGTTAAATAGAGAAACACAAATGTCACAGATCAAAAGGTTGTTGTTAAAACCAACCGTTCTACCATTAGATTGGCATGGTCTAATGGAGAAGCTGCATTACACTTGGCTCTATTGCCCCCACCGTTCCATAAGCACTCAATCACCAAGCCCTCACTCACATCTGATTCCGCTTTTCTCATTTTTTTTTTTTTTTTTTTTTTTTGCACACTTGGCAAATGAACTGAGTCATTGTCAAGTGCAGCTCCTCTCACACACGGCCTGTTGTGTTTCCATCCGCTCCGGTTCGGATACAATAGACCAGACACTTGGCTTTGTATTAGGGGACACGCTCTGTATTGACACCAGGGGAGGGGTGGGGGCGGTGATGATTGAAAAAGCATGCGCCCTGTGGCAGTGTTTGATGTTGGTAATAATGCTGCACATTCAAAGAGATGTTTGATGCCTGTTTTATTGTGATTTTCATTATGGTGTGGACTACAGCCATGATTGTCTTTGTTCCAACTGCCCTCTTAGGGGGGAAAGTTGTTCCAAAACATAATAATGACTAGTAAAACAGCTTGCAAGACCAAGACATTTTTCATTAACTTCTGATATGATTTCTATAACGTTTATGTAGTATATTGATTAAAATGATCAATTGAATATAGTTTTTTTTTATTGATTGTTATTTTAGATGCATTTAGTTATCTTTGCGTTTATTCATGCATGTCTTCCTGTGCTACTCCAAGGACACAGAGGCCATAAAGAGAGCCCTGGGGCTCATTGACTCCAAAATGGGCCAGGCCAAGAACTGGCTGAGGGACCCACATGCTCATCCGGGTAAGGAGGACGCTGATCACTAACCATGTACATCTTATTTTTCAAGTGTACTGGTCCAGGGTTAAAGTTGACTCTGTCGCTGTGAAGAGGCCCTTGGGAAAACAAATTGTAGTGCATGACAATTTTTGTGTGAGAGAGATTTCATCTGAGAATTGTATTTTTTATATATAAAAACGCACACTGCTACACCCAGAGAGACAAATACAGACACACACTTGGACACACACACACACTCTCTCTCTCTCTCTCTCTCTAATCACAAACTGTGTGTCTAGGCGACGCAGGGGAGCAGGCCATCCGCCAGATCCTGGATGAAGCGGGCAAGGTGGGCGAGCTGTGTGCCGGGAAGGAGCGCCGGGACATCCTGGGCACGGCCAAGACCCTGGGCCAGATGACGGACCAGGTCTCCGACATGAGGGCGAGGTACCCTTGGTGGCGGGAGGGGCCCATTTGCTGCCGACTGCAGACTTCACGCCATCCGTTTGACTTTCCCCTGTCCTGTAACAAAGACGGATGTTTCCTTATTTAATTTCAGTAATTTGATTCAGAAGCTCCTGATGCACAGTAGCATTGATTTTCTTCCCCCACCCTCATGTTACAGAATGGGGAGTGTGTGTGTAAGGTGATAAGCATATTAGAAGAGAATTACAGTATGTAATGGAATAAGTGATATGCTTCTGGTATAAAGCATGGTGCCGCCTGGGACCTTGAGTCACGCTGGATTAAACGCAGCTGTCTGGTATGAATCTATAATCTACTGTAACCCCCGCTTGAATTATGTAGGACTGGGAGTCGGATGTAGAAACGGAAGCATCTGGATAAAATACTTTTTTTTTCTTTTTTTTAAACAGTTGTAAGGATATAGTGGAGTAATGGTGTCCTGAGCAGAGAATGACATCACACTGTCAGTGTGTGTGTACTAATCCGAGCACCTATGATATTGTTTACAAAGCCGCGCCCACAAAATATTTGTTTTGGATTGTGGGCTGCTGGTGCCCTAGTGTGACATCTAGTGGCAGAAAGTCATATAGGACACACTTTAAAGCCGTGGTGGTGTTGCGGCTTCTAGAAGCAACTAGTGTGTCTGTGTGTACTCCAGGGGTCAAGGGTCATCCCCCGCTGCAATGCAGAAGGCTCAGCAGGTGTCCCAGGGGCTTGACGTGCTCACGGGCAAGGTGGAAAATGCTGCCCGCAAGCTGGAGGCCATGACTAACTCCAAGCAGGTTATCGCCAAGAGGATCGACGCTGCACAGGTGAGCCCTTCTTCACGGTAATATACAGTATCGAGATGTAGCTCTTACTGTAGAGGCCAGCACCCACTAGTGGTGATGTTGGGCGGCGCGTCAAGGAATGCAGTTTGTTTTTTTAAGATCTTTAAAACGTAAAGACAAACTGACAACGGTGCTCATAAACCTGCAGAGATTCAGTGCATTTTTATGTGTGTTCTAAACCTTTGCGTTAATAAAGCAGCAAACAACTTTATTTTCTGTAAAGATATAGTGGAGTAATTGCATCTCGAGCAGAGCCTGACATCACGTGCACTCTGTGTGTTGTAATCTGAGCACCTCTGTTCTTTGTTCACATAGCCCTCCCACTGTTGCATGTTAGTGTGTGGCCCATGAAGCATCTGCTTTGGTCTGAGATGCTGGTGCGCTTAGTGTGTGTGACATCTAGTGGCTGAAAGCCATATAGAGCCACTTTAATGTTAAGACCTGCCTGGTTGGTCTAGGCAGGAATGTCCAGTGTCATTCAGTGTGTGTTTCTCTCTCTCTCTCTCTCTCTCTCTCCACCCCATCCTGTAGAACTGGCTGGCAGACCCCCACGGCGGCCCAGAGGGAGAGGAGAATGTCAGGGCCCTCCTCACCGAGGCCAAGAGGATCGCCGACATGTGCGAGGACCCCAAAGAGAGGGACGACATCCTGCGCTCCATCGGCGAGACCGCCGCCCTCACCGCCAAGCTCTCTGAGCTCCGGAGACAGTGAGTGGACGCTCTTCCCCCTCTGACCCCCACAAAACTGACTGACGTTCAACACCCCCCTCCCAATGAAAACTGACAGGCACCCCACTCAGAACTGACCCATGTCCCCTCCCCAATAAACAAAAAATGTCCAACAGCAAAAATAAACATGTTTACAGCCTGATCTCTATAGCTAGTGTTCCCTAACCTGTGGGTGACGTCACAGAGGGGCTGGCCATTTAATATGTCCAGTCTAAGTGTTCAGACCCACCCCCACTTTCCTCTTCTCTCCCAAAACTGACCGACGCTCAATCTCAGAGCGGTCAAGGAGGGCGTCCACATCTATGGCTTCTCCAGCTGTTTTGACAGCATGCTGTGTGCTCTGCTGTCGCTCCCAGGGGCAAGGGAGACAGCCCGGAGGCCAGGGCGCTGGCCAAGCAGATCGCCACGGCGCTGCAGAACCTGCAGTCCAAGACCACCAGGGCGGTCGCCAACAGCCGGCCCGCCAAGGCCGCCGTCCACCTGGAGGGGAAGATCGAGCAGGCCCAGCGCTGGATCGACAACCCCAACGTGGATGACCGCGGCGTGGGTGAGCATGGTCCAGTTTATACACGGCAACAGCGTGCAGAAAATATGCGAGAAAGCAACGCATAGAAATTGTTCCTTGAGAAGTTATAAACTGTCTGTCTCTCTCTCTCTCCCTCTCTCTCTCGCTTCCTCCTTCTATTCCTCTCGTACACAACTGCAGGCTAGAAGGGTTTGTATATTTACTACTGTAACACACATTCTGTTATGGGATTCTTGTGGCGTAGGCATTTCTGCTGTGAGGCCCAGACATGCCTCACTTATTACATTGTTTATATGAGAACCCAAAGCTAGAATACACACAGTTGCATACTGTATACATTACATTGCAGAGTATTGACAAATAGCTCCTCCAGGTGGAAATGATTAGTACTGGCATGCATATGGTGTGTTAGCTCACCACAAGCAATATAAAATGTAATTAAAATGAAGCTGAGAATTTGCGGATTAGCAGCTCTAAAGTAGAACCCCTTAGCAACCAGTCTGTAGTCAACACAGACCTGTATACACCTCTCTGTCACACACTGGTGTTGTGTGTGTGTGTGTCCTCGCTCTCGCTCACTTTCTCTCCTGTGTTTCTCTTTCTCTTTTTCTCTCTCTCTGTGTGTGTGTCTCTTTCTCCTGTCTCTCTTTCTCATGTGTGTGTGTCTCTCTCTGTGTGTCAGTCTCTTTCTCTTGTGTCTCTCTCTTTTTCTTTCTCTTTCTCTTTCTCAAAAAATGGAAGGAAGTCAGCATTGTGAAATCGAGTATTTGGAGGCTTTTAAAAAACCATGGGATTAATGTATTGTTTTACTTCAATCAAGAGAGTGACATTATTTTTCACCGTAGAATAATGTGATTGTCACACACGAAGGAAATGTGAATAGTTTGATTGTTGAATTAAAGTATTGAAAAATTCTCTCTCTCTTTCTCGTGTGTGTGTCTCTCTCTCCCTCTCCCTCTCTCTCTCTCTCTCTCTCTCCCTCCCTCTCTCCCTCTCCCTCTCCCTCCCTCTCTCTCCCTCCCTCTCTCTCTCTCTCTC
>JAODUG010094493.1:0-11727 GCA_027564795.1 Aphredoderus sayanus | reverse complement strand
CTGCAGCTGCACCTCAAGGATCTCAAAGCTGAGGACAGTGGCAGCTACTCCTGTCAGGCAGGAGGGGCAGAGACCACTGAAAGTCTTTTAGTGACAGGTGTGCATCTGTGTGAAATTGTGTGGGAAGATTTTATTCAGTCACTACAACATTATTCATTATAAAAAATAAATAAATAATAATTGAATCCAATTATCTTGCCTAGCTCTGGAATCCACCCCAGCTAAGACAGAGCATCATACAATATTCCCCTTTGTAACAGAAGCAGGCATGCTAACCAGTGATCCAGAGAAAGTAAAGTCTGGTGCTGCTGAAGCCCGGTCGGATGTTTCAGTGCCCCAGAAACAGATTATGGCTAAAATAATGACTACAGAGTCAGAGGAAGACCAGGTGACAAAATTGGGGAACAAACCAACACAGATGGTTCTGGGTAAGTTTAATGAAGACCAACGAGTTAGACATCCAACAAGGTTTATGGACATAGACAACAATGTTGTACAGAACCTTAAACAACAACAAAGGATTCAGAGAAATGAAAAGGATGTTGACAAAGTTAAACAACCTGCAAGATCAATGGAGAAGGAGAGCAAGGCTGACCACACAGTGAAACATTCTCTAGAGCAGGCCAAGACCCTTCAAAGTAGGAAGTCTCTGTATAAAGGCGACCATAAACTAAAACAACCACTGAGAATTTTGGATAAAGTATGTGAAGTTGCTGAACAGGTAAAGCAGCCTGAATATCCTCTTCTGAAGGAAAGTCTGGTTGAGGAACAACCAACGCAGCCCATGAAACCTGTACTGACGACTATAGGAATTGAAAAGACAAAGGAGTTTGTTGTAAAGGGTGCAAACAAAACTGAGAGGGAGACAATTAAACCACCATTACAGACCACAGGGAAAGTATCTGAGGATAAGCAACAACAATTTGTGTCAAATGAAACTGGTGAAAAACAACCATTGAAAGTGGTAGTCAGTGTTGCTGCAGATGAGCAGGCAGTGAGAGAGAAGATGAAATGGAGACAAATAGAGGAGGAGATGGAGAAAAAGACATTTCATATGGAGAGAAACAAATCACAACAGTTTGTTGAGCAACCAGAAAGATTCAGTGAAATGGAGCCACCTATACGTCATGTTTGGACTACAGGAAAGACTAAGGGAGTATCTCTTGAAAAAGGGTTGTCAAGAGACATTTATGATGGTAACCATCGGCCACAGTCTATAGTGAAACAGAAACCAGGTATTGAGAGAAAAGCACATGTAGGAAAGGACTGTAGGACACATCAAAACATTAAACAAATGGTGATGGGAGTAGTGGAAGAAACTGAAAGAGAATTGCCTATCAAACTGCCAGTAAGTTCTTTGACAGAACAACCGGAAGTTGAACAGAGCAAGAAGCAGGCAATCAAGCCAATGCAGACAAAAAATAAGCAAGCAAATATGAAAGAAAGCATTCCTCTTCTCTACATCTCAGAAGATGAGACCTTCACGGAGGCTCCAACTGAGGTACCAGACCCACTGACCCACAGCAACATTCAGCATTTAGCCTCCATAGCAACCTTCCAGTCCTGCACTGCTCTTCCTGTCAAGGTTGTCCAAGAGCCTCAACCATTTGAGGAAGTTAACACTGAGGATGAACTAAAATTGCAAGAAGCTGCTATCAAGATCCAATCTATCGTTAAAGGTTATAAGACCCGTGAGGACATGCGGCCAGTTTTCAAGTTGGTGTTCAAAAATCAGACTGCCAGTCTCGGTGGAACAATGCATTTAGAATGTGTTGTAGAAGGGACACCAAGCACAGTACACTGGCTAAAAGATGGCCACAAATTACTGAGTGGTAAGCGACATTTCATTGAGACTTCAGAAAGTGTTGTCATTACACATTGTAAACTGGTGGTTACCAACCTTACCACTAAGGACAGTGGTATCTATACATGTGAAGTATTTAACAGATTTGGATCAACCTCATATAATGGCAATATAACAGTAGAACAAACTCAGACACTAATTTCTCCAACCGCTAAGGCCACTGAACAGCCACCTCTTAAAGTTGTGCCCCCTCTCCAACCAGCTTCACTAAAGCCTAAGACCAAGCTGCAAGCTCAGGTTCCTTTTGCAGGAAACAAATCCACTGGCTATGTGGAGAGTGTTTCTCTGTTTGAAGACCATGAACTGACAGAGCAGGATGCCCTACAGGAAAGGAGGGCCTCACTTGTACCCATAACCACTGTACAACCACCTCCAATGAAGACCAAGGCCCAGCCCGAGCCACCTCAGATTCAAGCCCAGGTGCCTCTGTTGGGGAATGTGGGCACTGCCAATCGTGAGCAGGTCAAAAGCCAGACAGAGCAAGATATACAAGGGACCCTACAGGAAAGAAGGAAAGCCTCCCTCAAATCCATTACCCCCCTGCAACCAGCCCTACCAACACCAGAAACCCAAGCCCAACCCCAGTATGAGGTGCTTCAAGCCCAGGTGACTCCTGCAGTGAATGAAGCTCTGGGCTATGTGGAAAGTGAGGGTATATCGCTCTGGGAGGCCTACAATCTGACAGCACAAGATGCCCAAAGGAACCTACAAGATACAAGCAGAGCTTCACTCATTGCTGCCAGCTCTTGTAAGTGTCACTTTATCTCTGAGCATCATTATATATATATATATATATATATATATATAGTTTTAAAGGTACTTTCCTTGATTGAACCTTGAACAACTGAATTAAGTTGTGGGAGTGGATTCTGCTCATGCTAGTTTTAACCAACCAGCATGGTGATGTTTTAGTTAAAACCTTTGAGGACTACTCTTCCCATTCCTAACAAGTTTGGTCTCTGTGCTCTGGGGGCTGCTGTGATCAAGGAGTACTCTAAATGAACCACTATAATCCACTTTCAACAGTGTCCAGTCTATCTGACTACGACACAGCGCCAGATGTCATGGAACCTGTTGAGATGAGGCCAAACGTCTTAAGGTCAGTTGTCAATAAACATTTTCATGTAACTTCCAATAATAATCACATGGAGTGACATAACTAAAATATATTTCTTCACTGGCACAGGGAAATTGCAAAACCTGAGGGTCAAATAATGGTTGAGAAAGAACATATTGCTGACATGCAAACACCAAAGATGTTTTTGAAGGTCAAAGGTCAGCATTGCATTTATACCTTCTGTTACGGGTTTGTAATCGTCTCAGTTTGTTGACATAGTATAGCTATGTTTCTCAGGGGCTGCTGACACCAGAATGAGGACACCATCACCTAAACACCACCGTGCTCACACTCCTTTAACCAGTACCGTTTCTGGATCAGACTCAGATGGAGATGAGGACACAAGAGAGGTTTATTAGTTGGATTACTCTTAGTTGCCCAATAATTAAATAATTGACTTGACATTGAAGTATGTGTAAACCTGTGATGTCATTTATCATTATTGTTGGTCCCCAGACATTTGCCATGTATGTGGCCAGAACTGACTGTTGTCCCAGCAGTGGTAATAGAGACAGCTTTATTCTGAAGGAGGGTCAGCATGTGGAGGTCCTGGATTCTGTCCGGCCATACAAGTGGCTGGTTAGGACCAAGCCCAACAAAACCAACCCTGCACGGCAGGGCTGGATCTGTCCTGCATACCTAGAGAACAGGCGAAAGGTGGGAGATCAAAGACCCTTGCAAAGGACAGCTTATCTAAAACCAAGTCATAACACTATATTTTGAGGTCCACAGTTTCAAAGCTTCCAAAACTATGATCAGAAACTCTGATGGTGAAGTTTTTCTATGCAATGCATAACAACGGTTGGTTTGGGAACATATACAGTGGATTGTTGTAAATTATGATTAAGTATATGTAAAGTAATGCATTATTTTTAATGTATTATTTAACCCTGGGGGCAAATATTATCTATTGTTTGCATTGGAAATTGGTAATTCTTTGCTTTAACATCGTCTTTAACTTGCAGTTGCAGCAATTGCACTGCAGTTGTTCTTTATCAAGCAAAAACATATATAAATGATGTAGTCATACACCAAATGTAATCAAAATATAATTATTACCATAAAAGTGTGTTGTTATTCACTTTTAGTTATTGACTGTGTAACACAGGAGATCTTCCCACCTATCAAAGCAGTTCAGGAGGAACTGGGTGGAATTGGCTCTACAGGAGAAGAGTACAGGAAAACCATCAGGTCAGCCATTCAAACGACAGATAGACAGGGTCAACGTTCTAAAGGGGTCAGGGGTCACACAAAACTAGTAATAATAATAGTTTGGCTTTATGTCAGTATGATTGTACAAGACAATATACATTTTGTATTGAAAAGATCTCTTGTCTTTAGCCAACTGATCCAGGGTCTGATTGCTGGGGAAGAAGAGTTTGTGAAGGAGATGAAGGAGCTCAGCTCTCAACAGCTGGAGAACCGCCGTCATGCACTGGTCAACATCAAACACAAGGAGACCATCTTCAGGAACATCAAAGATATCATACTTCTCCACGAGAGGTACTCACCTTGAGTGAGTTAAGTTGCCTTGTTTCCAAGCATCAGCTGTTTCGGTAATGGTAACTGTTGTGCCCAGATGCATCTTGCCCAGTCTGGTTGCGTGCACTACAGATGATGATGTGGCCTCACATTTCATCCAGCATGCTGACCACTTGGACAAGTACCTCCACTACATGGTAGGTCAGACACAAGCTGAGGCCTGCTTCTCCGACAAGACTGTCCAGCAGTATTTCAAGGTAAGCCCTAAGGCTGATTTCCCCTAAAAAAATAATTGTAGGATTTGGTCCATACATTAAGATGTTCGCAATTTAATCACAAAATCATGTGAAATTAAATAATTTAGAAAAATGGCAAAATGTTTGAAAATGTTTTTTGCAAGAATAGGCATACGCTGATGGGTTAGATCTAGGCAAAGAGCATCTGACAAGTTAATTCTCAAGTTCAGTACACATAAATAGTTAAACATCGTTAACCATGCCCACACCTCCACAATATTATTATTCTGATTAATATTATAGCAGTGTTAGCACATTCTTGTGCGATGTACTGGATTGATCTGCTACCTTTGCGCTTAAGGAATTAGCAGAATGTGCCAGCTCTGAAGCCATAGTAATGGATGTCCTCACATTCCTCCGGAGACCCATCGAGAGGATTCAGACCTACCAGGCCTTGCTTAAGGTCATTTAAAATGTTCAGTATTACTATACCTACTGTATTTCAACTGTCTTGCTAGATGAAATATAGGTATGCATAGTTAATTGCTTTTATGGTTTGTGTTCATGAAAATATACTGCACACACTGCATGTAAAGTGTTCTTTTTGCACATAAGAGAATGGCTCACTATGATTAACCAGGTTTTACTGAATCCTCCTGTTGTCCGGGTCAAAATGGCTCTTTGTGGCAGATAGAAGGTGCTAAACCTAATTCTACAGCTTACACACACATATGATGTGCACTGCTGACACAACAAGGTGTGTGTTTGAAACCTGAGGACAACAGGAGGGTTGAAAGGCACATAAAACATGAAATACATAAAGAAATCATTAATTAATTAATAAATACACACATCAATGACAATTAAAAAAACACACAAAATCATACACAATCAGATGGTGCTACCTAGTGGTTCAAGACTATACTTTAAGGGTGTCACGAGGGTTAAATAACGTTTATTTACCATGTTTGATTATTAACTTTTCCTGTGATTGTGAACTGCACTATTTGGTTGGCAGGAGATGATCAGGAACAAAGCCAAGAGTGGCCAGAGCTGCTCTGTGTTGGAGGATGCATTCTGCCTGGTGTCCTGTGTGCCCTGGAGGTCAGAAAACATGCAGCAGGTCTCCCTCATAGAAAACTATCCCGCCCCTCTGTCAGCCCTGGGAGAGCCTGTACGTCAGGTAATGCTCATCTGGGGCAGCTCCAATAACTGGGCACCTGTCAATAGGGTTTCTGACACCAATGTTTACAACGTTTCAACTTTTACCCTGTTTTTTTTTCCATTGTAAACATATGTGATTTATTCTTTCAAAATAATGGGGCATGTATGTGAAAACATTTTAGCACTGTTATATGACCGCTAAATATTTACAGGGTACATTCACCGTGTGGGAGGAATCTCCAGAAATCAAGACAGCCTCTAGGGGGCACCAGAGAAAGGTTTTCCTCTTTAAAGACTGTGTTGTCTTGTGTAAGATGAGGAGAGACCCTAGCATTAACACCTACACCTTCAAAAACAAAATGAAGGTAAAGGCCATGTTGTTCACATTTTTATTGTTGTTATTTGTTTTGTGAAAAGTTGTTTACTTTTGGAAGATAGAAAGGATTTACAAAAATAATGGGTCTAATAATAAAATAAAATCAAATTCTTCCTGTTTCCTGTTTACCTGTTGTTTATGATTAATATTACAGTACGATACAGTATAGTATGCCTAGGGTAAGGTATAGTGTACAATATACCATAAACTAGCTGTGGTTAGCATCCCAATTTCAACTTCAGGAATGCAGTTAGAAAGTTTTGAGCATTATTGTTAAAGACATAATAATCCACTTTTCACCTGACTGTAGAATATATATAATTCCCAATCTTGTCAAATGTATTTTTAAATGTCTCTCCTGTCAGCTGAATGATGTGGAGGTGAAGGAGAGTGTGGGGGGAGATGAGCGGTCCTGGGGTATATGGCATGAGCACCGGGGGTCTGTGAGGAGGTACACTCTGCAGGGTAGATCCACCCTGGTGAAGCTCTCTTGGCTCCAAGACCTGAAGGAACTCCTGCAGCGCTCCCGCCTGGCCTCCAGCAGTAAGTCTGATAGAGCCTCCTAGAGTCATTCCATGTAGGCAGATACAAATCCTGGTGTTGACCTTTTGAGTTGTGTTTATTGTTGTAGAAACCTAGCTTAACACTCCACAGTTGGTCAGAAAAGGACTTCACAAGGCTACATTTCTTACTGTACATGAAAGGAAAAATAACTTACTCTATCTCTCGGTCAAACAAGAAAAAACAACCTGAAAGTTTTTTTTAACCTGATTAAGGCAAAGCTGTTATTTCCATTGAAGCTACAGTTCTAGTATGGTAATTGAAGTATGGCAAAAAGTGGAAATGTAAGTGTTTTTCGGTCTGGTGTTGTTTCAGTAAGGTGGTTAAGGGGTAAGTGCAGGTGCAGACCAAACTAAACAGGAACACACAGAGATGCTACTATATATATGACTGTGTAAAGTACTGGGCTTTACAGTCATTCAATGATCTGGGTTTCTATGTGTTTGTGTTTCTGTGAACAGGCCCACCAGTGTTTGAGGTGCCTCTGTCTGACTGCACCGCAAAGATAGGACAGACCATCAAACTGACCTGCAGCATCACAGGATCACCCAAACCTGTCATCAGCTGGCTCAAAGGTACTGCATGTTTAAGTGACAGGAGATATTATAATAATACCCTAAGCCTAGAGATAGATGTAACGTAATGTAATGAAACCGTGAAAGTGCCAAATGCTAATTCAAGCATGCATATTTACAGTTTTTTACGATTGCTTAACACACAGTTAGTGAACCCTTACACACAGCAAAACTACAGCCCAGATCTGCACAACTATAAGTACATTCTTAGCCTCACACCTTTTGCAAAACGATAGTATTGCAATATACTAAACACACAGGCTACATTAGACACAGAAATCTAACACAATGTCTCTTCTTATCAAGACATTGCCTTCCAAAGTACCACACCTATGAAACAAATGATCAAACACAGCCATCAGATGTACAGACACTTGGGTGCTTGACTCTAAACTCACCAGTCAGTCATACAGTAAACACTATAAAAGGTAACAGTTTACATGCTGCTAAAGAATTTGAAGGCAACATTGTAGTACAGTAAGATGAAAACAAAAACATAATTGGCCACATCTATTGTGGCCAACAGGATGAATAAAGACAACATATATATAAATATATATATATATATAAAGACAACATATTTTGGAATATAGTGTGTATTTATTGGCCACTGGGGGGTAGAGCAGTGCATGAGCTTCCATTTGCAGTATTATTTTGCATGTGTAGTGTACACTAAATAGAGAAAGCCTCTGCCCAAAACAAACATGAGGTTTTATATTATAGTGATGATGCTATGACACTAGATAATATAATACCATGTCCACCTCTCAGATGGGCTTCATCTGGAGGAAGACATGCACCACATTGTCTCTGAAGACAGAGCAGGCAGGTGCAATCTGATCCTAGACTGTGTAAGTCCAGAGGACTCTGGGCAGTACATCTGCTATGCCAGCAGCTCCACAGGCAATGCCAGCACTCTGACCAAGTTGGTGGTGGAAGGTGAGTTTGGGTGTCTGGTATTGTCTGTAACTGTTGTGGCCCTCAGCAGGCCAACTACAGCAGTCCTGTCATCAGCATGTCCATCTCCAGAATGTGTGTTGTTCTCTACCCAGCACCACCCAGGTTTCTGAGCAGGATGGAGGGATCCTGTTTGGTAGAGGGAGAAGACGTCCAGTTCACCTGCTCCACCCTCACCACCCCGCTGCCTGGAGTCAGGTACACAAGCACAGCACACAATAGAGGTTCTGTCTTGTCATGACATGTGCTGCAGAGCTGTGGCTGGTTTTGGCAGGTGGATGAAAGATGGCAGAGAGCTGATGGAGCATGAGAGGTACTACATCGATAATGATGCTCGCAGCGGCATCTTGACCTTGACCGTGAGGAAGCCAACCCAGGCAGATGTTGGCTTGTATGAATGTGAGGTACATGTTAGTTCTTAATATTATACTGAGGTCATTCAATGATGAAGCAGCCCATTTGTTATTGGCGAAACATCAAATAAAACCTTTTTAAATAAAGAAATATTAACTATTCCAAATGTGTTTTAGCTTTGGAATACGTTAGGCTGCGTTAAGTGCAAGGCTGGACTGTGCCCCAGCTACGTGCCAGTGATTGATCCTGAGAAGGACCAACCACAGGACTTGTCTCCTAAAGGTAGGCCAGCACCAATCAAGGTAAAAGTCCACCTGAGAGGGTAAACTCCAATAATAGGATTTTCATGTTGATAGTAAAGAACATATCTTACTTGTCCTGGATGTATTCAGTCTGTTTTTGTTAAAAAGCACATGCCACAGTCTGTTTCACCTCACTCCACTCTATTGACTCATCCTAGTTTCAACATGATATCTACTAGTGATTAAAACGTTTCAGTGGTTCAGTTATTATTATTATTATTATATTTACAGTCTCTCAATCCCAGATTACTAGTGTTTACTCACTACCATTCCATCTCACACAAACATCATGAAACTACTGTACCACAAACACAAACATCACCCATACCTTCACAATGCCCCTGTCCATGGAAATACATTGATACATTTGTTGTATTGGATGTTTTCTGTGCATTTCATCTTGTTTCCAATTTACAGATTTCAGTTTGATTGGAACAGACTGGCTCGTTTATTTTGATCATGGTGGTCCAATCAGGTGCAGTTACAGTAAGGAGCAAGTGAGACGTAATGACAGGATCTATCAGTCAAGTATACTGTCCCAAAACATGATTTGATGTTTATTAACTAAGATACAGTATGTCCTATTTATACCCTGCTTAGTCATCACTCCATCTCTTAGACTACAGAAAACATATACTAGAATTCAGTAGAATACCGGTAGTATAGAATTGAGTAGATAGGAACAGTTCCGTACAGTACAGTACAGGATCCCTTCCTCTTATGGACACCAATTGACCGCAATCTAATGACTCCATTTTCATCTTCTCTTCATCTGTCCCAAAACAGGATGTTCCTCATATAGATGTCGTCACTGCCACAATAACACACACAGTAACAACTGTGCACATGCTGTATGTACTCCCTGTTTCCCCTGGCGATGCATGCCCAGCTAACCCATCACTCCTACAACAGATGGCTATGTGCTCGGGTAGGGACTGGGCCTGGCCCATGTCCCCTTGATATGAGGGTTTAGTGGGGTTAACCCTTCAAGGCTCCAGGTAAGAAACACTCTTTCCCTGCTCTGCTGAGGTGCATCTACCCTGAAGGTACAGTACTGTGTACTATTCTTCTGAATATTTTAGATTTTACATGAAGTTACAGATAGCCATATATACATTAGGCTGCTATATTTTAAAGCTAGTCTCAGGGTGTTTAGAGTTGGTCCGAGTGTGGTTTCTATCTCTGCTAGATGCTGACTCAGAGGGCTGGTCTACCACCCTAGTAAAGAAATGGTTGCAGACAGACTTCAGTCCCACATCTATTGCTAAGATGCTTTTCACTCCGGGATACCCTGGACAGTGAGTTTAATACACACCACACACAATGCATTCATTGTGCTATACACATAGATGTCCTGAGCCTCAGAGGTGCAGAGATTATTACTACATGTAAGCATCCAACCCTACACACACCCTTGTAAAACGTGTTTGTACTAATCTAAACTGGTAATTGTACTTATCTAATCTCTGATTTAATCATGTCTCTCACTAGAGCTGAGCATGGTGCTGTTACGTCAGCAGAACAGGCAGTACAGGGAGCTCTTTACCTCCCAGAAGAAGAAGAGCTCTACATCTCAGAGTCGATGCAGATCATTCCAGATGGTGTTATTCTTAGTGCTATTATAATGAATGTTTTTGTTGGCATGTTGTCTTGTTGATACATTACAACTGATGGTGACCTCAGCTCCTCTGTAGCCCCACCCACTATCCAGATACCATGTGAGGACCTGAGTGTGAAGCTCGGCCAGTCAGCTACCTTCACTGTCATCGTCACAGGAAGACCTGCCCCACAGATACAATGGTACAAGGTAGGAACTCTGCTCTTCAACAAGTCTAGTGAAAAAGCTTAAAAGTTGCATGTGAAACCTTGGTTTCTCATAATGTCATATTATTTAAATGTTCTGCAGAGCTACTAATCTACTCATCACAATGCCTCATGCTTCTTTTCATACTACTAATACAAACAGATAACAATACTTTTTAAGTTGTCTCCCCCCCCAGCTGGTGGTTTGAGGTTTTTCCCACCTTCCCTCCTACCAGGTGTGGCTGGTTTTGGGCTGAAATTGGGCCTGTGGCTTGCGGATACTTTATTAAGGCTGATGTGCTGATGCGTAAATGCACTCCGACTCCGTCAGTGGAGGACAGTTTGAGTATTTATCAGGTTATGGGTCCTTCAAAGTACTACAACGACATATTAAGTCTTGCTCATAACAATCCGCTGGCTGGTCATTTAGGTATAAGTAAGACTTACGTATTTTGCACACCTTTATTGGCCTGGTTTTAATAAAGCTGAGGGGTGCTATTGTAAGGCGTGTCATATCTGTCAGGTATCTGGTAAACCCAACCAGTCAAATGTAAATGGACTGCATTTATATAGCACTTTTCTAGCCTACCGGCCACTCAAAGCGCTGTACATTATTGCCTCACATTCACATACAGGGGATGCCTTGGGCGTTGTGCTGTCTACGGTGGAAGTGGAGGAGAGTGATGGGCAGCCGCTGTGGTTTCAGGCAGGTTAAAGTGTTTCTGTGTACCCTGAACGACCACTGGGGAGCAGCGGGCCGAGGTGGCCTGTCTGATTGAGTCACGCAAATCTCTGTTTTCTGACGTGCCTACTCAAATGACTGTCTTGTATCGTGACATAGATGCATAGCATAGATGTGGGGGAAGCATTTCCTACTCAAACGACTGTCTTGTATCGTGACATAGATGCATAGCATAGATGTGGGGAAGCATTTCC
>JAODUG010094482.1:0-11727 GCA_027564795.1 Aphredoderus sayanus | reverse complement strand
AAGGACGTTGACCTTACCAAGATGGCTCCAGAGCAGCCAGACTTGCCTATAAGGACGTTGACCTTACCAAGATGGCTTCAGAGCAGCCAGACTTGCCTATAAGGGAGGTGGTATGACATCAGGTATTGCGTCCTCCTAACGCCTGCCTCCCTGTGTGCCTGCCCAGGCCGCCGGGGGGTGTTCACGGGGGCATCGGGCCTGCAGATCGCCTACGTCAGCGGTCGGGAGGCCCTGCAGGAGCCGGCGGCGGCTCACTGCTTCACGCCCAAGGACCTGGTGGCCCTGGTGGCCCCGCTGGCCGGCGGCTCCAAGTTCAGGGGCGTGGATGTGCTGCTGACGTCCCAGTGGCCCCGGGGAGTGTGGCAGTACGGCAACAGCCCGGTACGTTATGGTGCAGGGGTGGTGCTGCCGCGTGGGTCTAAGGCCCGCGTGTTATTCGGTGCGTTATTCGGTCAAACTGACCCAAATCACTAGCTCTTTGTGGCAGATAGAGGGCGCTAAACCTAATTCTACAGCTTACACACACATATGCTATGACGTGCACTGCTGGCTCAACAAGGTGTGTGTTTGAACCCGAGGACAACAGGAGGGTTAAAAGACACAAAAAAAAACGAAAGAAATGAAGAAGTAATAAATGAATACACACAGCACTGACACAGTCAAATGGTGCCATCTTCTGGCATTGCAAGATAGTGTGTTTGAAACAGGAGGGCGAAAGGAGGGTTAAAGAGAAAATTTGTATTTGCTTTTATTTTGAAAAACGAATGATTCACAAATTGAGTAAGAGGCGCTTCTTCTATTAGATGTCCACATTTACACAAAAAAAGATTGACAGTTGATATTGTAGTTATTGGAACCAGTGTTGCTGTTATATGATCTGTATAAACATGTAATGTGTCTTAAAACACTGTACCAGTCCTGGGTCACATTGCTGTCTTGTTTTATTTTACTATGTTTTTAATGATGGAAAATTCCTATTTATAAAAATAGTCTGTTTTATGAAGTATTCTAATATACATTCTAACATAGAGTTTTGTTCTGTAGGACGTGAACACCAAGTTCTGTGGCGCGGGCTCTATTGCCAACCTCGCCGACAAGCTGAAGCCGCGTTACCACTTTGCTGCAATAGAGGGCGCTCACTACGAAAGATTACCATACAGGTACAGTATAACAGTCAGTACTCTCCAACTACGGGGACCTGAAGTCGTCTCTCACACGTGTAATGGAAGTGTGTGTGTGTGTGTGTGTGTGTGTGTGTGCGCGCGCATTTGCTCCCTTAGAAATCACATGGTCCTGCAAGAGAGCGCACAGCATGTCAGCCGCTTCATCGCCCTAGCAACAGTCAACAACCCTGCTAAGAAGAAGGTATGTGTCCTCGATTAAAAAAAAAAAAAAAAAAAAAAAAAATTATTATAATTATGTAATTATATTACAATACTTTTCTTGCATTGACAAGTACTTATACATAATAATATTGTGCATAAGTAGTTGCCCTGGGGTCCAAATTACCTGCAAAACGCCCAACGCTAGGACCCTTAATACTAAATAATAATAAAATAATTCTAATATTTAAATAATTATTAATTATTAACCTAGTGCCACTGTGTTGACGTTACACCCCCTAGTGGTACTAGCGTGCCACTGTGTTGACGTTACACCCCCTAGTGGTACTAGCGTGCCACTGTGTTAACGTTACACCCCCTAGTGGTACTAACGTGTCACTGTGTTGATGTTACACCCCCTAGTGGTACTAACGTGTCACTGTGTTGAATAGTACCTGTACGCCTTCAACATCGTGCCCATGAAGAGCATGGATGCGTCTGAGCTGGTCAAGCAGCCGCAGGACACCACGGAGAACCCGTACAGACGCAGTGGCAAGGAGAAGACGCCCCAGGGGAAGACGGCCTTCGACTTGACAGAAGAGGAGGTGAGAGAGAGAGAGAGAGAGAGAGAGAGAGAATTCTTTCTCGCTCTTTTTGACATCCGTGTTCACTTGCTCTTTTTAACATCTACATATTTCCCTTCCCTCTCTGTGTGTCTCTCTTTATCATCTATGTATTTCTATTCTCTCTTGTCTCTCTTGTTCTTTTTGACGTCTATGTATTTGTCTCGCTCCTTTAAATGTGTACGTCTCTCTCTCTCTCTCTCTCTCTCTCTCTCCCTCTCTCTGTGTGTGTGTGCAGGAGCCAGCCTCTCAGTTCTTCTTCGACCTGGGCAGGAAGCAGGGCGGGGGTCCGGGCGCACGGGGCCGGAAGAGGCACGGGGACGGGGGGGACAGCAGGCAGCACCAGGGGCAGCCCTGGGACGGAGGGGACAGGCAGCACCAGGGGCAGCCCAAGCAGCCTCGCAGGCCCCGTGAGTCGGTCACATGAAACCCCCGCCTCCCTCCATGGTTCAGTTTAAGAAAAGGCCAAGGCACTAGCCAATCGGTGACCAGCAATTAATATCTTAATGATCATCCTTGCCACTTAAACACTAAAATGTGAACATTAAAAAGGTAAAGGTATGTTTAGATAATAAGAATAAGCTATATATTTTTTTATATAAATTAATTTATTTAGTTGGGCAGTTTAGTTTACGGTTTAATCCAAACTGATTTACAGAATGTGTTACAGGTAGGCCAACTCCAGGGCTTGAAAGAACCCATGACCTTTTCACTGGGAATCGAACACCCAGACCCCTTCATTGTCCTACGGGCTTGGGGATAGGCGTTTTGTCTCCAGACGCTCTGTCGTCAAAATACCCTTTGACTGAGAAGACAGGCGATACTAAACTGACACCTGCTCTGTCTGTCTCCAGCTCAGCCTACTGGCCCCTGTTGGTTCTGTCTAGCCAGTCCTCAGGTGGAGAAACACCTGGTCATCAGCATAGGAACACATGTGAGTTTAACACACACACACACACATTCTCACAAGGTTAATCTTATAGTTAATTCCATATTCCCTGCTGCTTTGGTAATTCGTGCCATCCAGTGGTCAACATACTGTAAAACGTTAAGCCTGTAGATGCGCTATATGATATTTTAAACATTAATATGATGGCAAATAACTATTTTCTGTGTACAGATGTATTTGAGCAAAGAATGACATCGCTCTCCTTCTGTTTTTGTTGTAATCTGAGCTCCTCTGTTCTTTGTTTTCATAGCCGTGTGTGTGTGTGTGTGTGTGTGTGCGTGTGCGTGCGTGTGGCCCAAGAAGCATTTGTTTTGGTCTGAGATGCTAGTGCACTTAGTGTGACATCTGTTGGCAGAAAGTCATATATGCACTTTAAATTGACATCTTGTTGTACACTGTGTATTTCCTTTTGTGTTTACCAGTGCTACCTGGCACTGGCTAAAGGCGGTTTGACCCCCTTCCATGTCCTGGTGCTGCCCATCGGCCACTACCAGTCTGTGGTGGACCTGGGCTCCGAAGTGGTGGAGGAGATGGAGAAATACAAGGCGGCCCTGGGGAAGTTCTACAAAGGCCGAGGGGAGCGTTGTGTGGTGTTTGAGAGGAACTACCGCAGCCAGCATCTACAGCTGCAGGTGAGGTCAGCCGGTACTGCCACTGCCACTGCCGGGTGGATGGGAGCTTCATGGGAGCCTTTAGCAGACGTGGGCAAGATAATCTCCATCCATTTTGTTGGTAAATACTATCTGACCCCTGCCCAGGTGGTCCCGGTGCCGTTAGACAGGTGCACCACCGAGGACATCAAGGAGGCTTTTATGGTGCAGGCCCAGGAGCAGCAGATGGAGCTGATGGAGATTCCTGAACACACAGACCTCAAACAGGTACTGTAATGTTGCAGAGCCAGCCTTTGGTTGATCTAAAGTCTGGGACACAGCACTGGCTAACTGCGTCAAGACCCGCCTACTTGACATAAGAGTTGTTTTGATTGACATGCATGATGACCAACTACAGCGACTCTATGACCAATTTTCGGACGTTAAAGTTTGTAACTTTTTTGAAGTATTTTTTTGGGAAAACATTTTCATCTCACAAATACAGACACAACCAGACGCGAAGTAGGTAGGCTGACCTAGAGGTCCAGTTTAAATATATGTGCGCGCTGTGCACATACAAGTATAGATGTAATCGTCTGTGTCTTCCTTCAGATCGCACCTCCAGGAACCCCATATTTCTATGTGGAGCTGGACTCAGGAGAGAAGCTCTACTACCGAATCCAGAAACACTTCCCTCTGCAGTTTGGAAGGTTTGTGTTTCCGCCTGAAGCCTGTTGGTATCAAGGTACACCAGTCTGGTGCAGAGCGATGACTGTCAGGACCTGCCTCGGACTTTTGATCTGTGACCTTTTAACCCTCACGATGTCCTCAGGGTCAAAATGACACAAATCACTAGCTCTTTGTGACAAATAGAAGGTGCTAAACCTAATTCTACAGCTTACACAGACATATGATGTGCACTGCTGGAACAACAAGGTGTGACTTTGAAACCTGAGGACAACAGGAGGGTTAAAAGGCATGAGAAAACAACACAAATACATAAAGAAATAAATACACACACCAGTGACAATTAAAAATAACCATTATTCGATTACATTTAGCATCTAAGTCTCACACCTAAGACACACGTTGCTATTGTCACAGACATGATGTTAGTTTAATTTTCATGTTATGACTGATCCAGCGAAAAGCAGCTGTACTGCAGTGGACTGCACGAACAGGCTGCCGTCCGCATGAGTGATTTTATATCAGAAAATCACTTTTGGGAACGACACAATTTCAAACTATTGATGAAGTAACATGTTTTTTATTTTTTATTGTAGTACCTGTTTCTAATGTGAAAACAATTCATAATGTGTGTAGGGAAGTGCTGGCCAGCGAGGTGGTGTTGAATATCCCAGCGCGTGCAGACTGGAAAGAGTGCAAACAGACAAGAGAGGAAGAGGAAGAAAGCAGCAAACGACTCAGAGAGGCATTCCAACCCTACGACTTCGCCCTGGACGACTGAAACAAACACACAGATACATGCTGTTGGCAGCAACAGTCTGTCTAGACTTTAAATTGCGTTTTTCTTTTATACACAAAAACTTTTTCGAGTGCTATGGACTAAACTGTCAACTGCCAGACATGAACAACCAATAAGAAACATGCCATCATTTTTCAACAAGTTTTCTTTTTTATCTATAACTTCTGCATTAAGAATATTCAATGTGGTGGAGTTATGGTGGTGTATTTAGAGCCAGCACTAAAGTTTTTAAAATATTTCTGAAACCTTAGAGAAAGTGTTATAAAGAATTTTGTATGTTTGATTAAAGTCTTTATTTTGTACTGCTGATGCCAGTCAGCTTGTTTTTCATAACAATGCACACCAATCAAAATATTAAGATAATCAATATGTTGTTTATCCAACCAATCAGATATGTGTGTGCCTAAAGACATTTGCCAACTTCAAATATCGGATTTAACAAAATCGTATAAAAAATTATAACTCTTGACCGTTCTTGTTTCTTATCTCAACTAAAAGTTTGTTACAGTTACTACAACCAAAGACTAAGAAACGTTGATAACGCTTTGTTAAATATGAGGCATTAAAAGTGAAGTTATTCTGAAAATGGAAAAAAGCAGTGGTGTTAATGTTGGTATAAAACACGTATGGGCTTGTGGTAGGTTATATGTAAAATCACAAGCCATTGTGCATATGGGAAATTTGCCATTTCATTTCAGAAACATAATTTGTGAACCCACCATTTCACTTTTACACACAGAAATGTGGAGGATTGTAAAATTGTGACTTTTTGTTTTTACCTCCCTCTATTTCTGTCTTTTATTTACAATGTATACATTTTAAATATAAAATGTACAATTAATTGTACATATAACATTTACAATTCCATACATCCTTACAATATGCCTATCTTCAGCAGCAAAGCTGTGCCTGCTGCGGCGTCTTCAATATCCATGTAATTTGTTTTTAGAGCGGTAAGGAGTAGGCGTACTAAGGACTTTGACAGCCTATCCGGAATTTCGTGAATGAGTACTGACGTCACTGATTGTTTATTGCTTTTGCCACGCCCCCAATTAAGGTTATAAAAGAAGCCAGCCCGAAACATTTATTGCCAAAGCATGTGCATGTGTTCTGTGGTGGGCACTCCAGTAGGCATATTTAGTTTTACACGCATTATTTATGTTCACATCAGTTAAACCGCAGTGTAGTAAACTTCGGGTTAATTAACATGGAGGAGTAGTGTTTTAAACTGGATAATATATCAATCAAAGCGATTGTCTGCGGTCTATCATGACATCAAACGAAGTGAAAGTAGACGAGAGCAAACTGATGAGCTTAGCGGACGTCTTCTCTACAGTTTCACTCAATGACGACACAACGGCAACGCAACCAAATGTATGTGGTGGGAACAGTCAAAAACACCACAATAAATACAATATAATGGAAAATAATGACAAAGTTGACAGTGACAATTGGCGTCGTCAACCAAGGCTTGTTGCGGCTGTGCAATGTCCGGTTAAAGGGCAGGAGGACGCTGCATTTAGGTGTGCTGCCTCCCAGAAAGAGGCAGATGCCAATCAAATGCAAGTCTGTAGAAGAAGAAATATGAGCGATCGAAATAACAAAAACTATAAAAGTGAAAACGAGGTGAACAATTGGCGCCACGCCCAGATGAGATCTGATCAAGTTGAGCAGCCGCAGGACGCTACAGTTTCTTCCTCCCACAAAGATGCAGATCCCAAATTGCATTTCGATAGAAGAAGAAATAAGAGCGATTACAATAACAACCGCAACAAAAACTACAAATGTGAAAACGAGGTGAAGAATTGGCGCCAAGCCCGGCTCGATGTAGATCAGGTCGACCAGCGCCAGGCCGCTACATCGTCCCAGAACGAGGCAGAGGACCAAAAACAGCGACTGAGGAGAAATATGAACAACCAAAACAATCACGTAAAGAAGGTGGTGCAAGGGTGTAGCCAAGGCGGAAACTCATAAGGCGCTTATTGGCACCACACAGGAAGTGTGCGATGGCCAGGATAAACGGATTTGCTCTAAGTGATAGCCTCCTTGCTTAAGACCCGGCCTCCTACGCCAGAGTTCTGGGTTCGAGCCTCAGTGAGGGGACAGTGACCCGTGGGCGTGATGAGGTCTACAGGGGTGGGTGTAACGGTGGCCAGCGGGTAACGTACAGGCATTGCCGGAAATTAGCAGCGACAGGGCAGCGGCTAGAGGGCCCGTTGGTTTTAGCCTCCTTGATAGCGCGCCCGGCTCCCATGCTGGAGTCATGGGCTTGACCCCGCCCAATATGCACATCTCCCTAGACCCCGAGTGTCCGGGGCAATACTGTAGCAGCAAAAATTGTGGCTCAGTAACATGATTTTTGCTTGGTTACAAGTAGCCTATCCAAGATCCTCTGTTCTGTGTCACAAACACCTAACACACCATCAATAAAAATTGTAAATCATAAATGTTATTTCTTTTGTAAATTGTTTAATAAACAGCTTGCATTGAAGGCAGTGAAATCCCCCACTGTGAAGTGTGGGCTAAGGAGATTAATTAACCTTTTTAAAAAGTGTAAAGTCTATCTGTAGCAGGTTTAACAAACCTTGTGAATCATGTAGGCTACTTGTGTGGGGCATTGAGGCTTCCAAACTTAAATAGAAATTGTGTTAACTACAACTTGGAATCAGAGAGACTAGAGAGACGCAGTGAAACTTTCCAAGTTAATTTAAACTTTAATAGATGTAGCAGGCCTTTCATGAAGCAAGGCCACATTTTGGTGACATTTCCAAAAAGTGAACTATAAAAATAAACCTGAATCAATTGGTGGTACTAACCTACAATCCAAACAAGATGCAACATGTTAAGAAATTATATTTCATTATGGAGTCCTATATAAAAGGCACAGTTATACAGTGACATACTGTATATGTATTTTTGATAGTATTTTAACATTCCAGCAATGCCTGACATTGCCTAAACACAAAACGTAATTTCTTAAAATCAGGTGATGCAATATGATGGAGGACATTACATCCTTATGATCAGAACCTGCTTTGATTGAAGTTAACTTTAAGTGTCTGCTTATAGCACACCAGAATAGCATAACAGCCACACAATCTTTGGCATTTCTGGTTACATTTGGCCATTAAACTAGAGAAATAGACAATACAATGTTTAAGCAAATCCACAAACTGACCATATATTTATGCAGATCTGTAGATATATGCGATGAGATCTTTCTAGAAATAAGTAATGTCATTGCCTAGATATTGGTTTCATTCTAACCGTAAGTCAGTATACTAAATATCTACTGTATCTGTGGTCGGCCAAAACGTTGTTCACTTTGACTCCAGTTACAGTTACGTTCTCCAACCTAACAAATAATATTATAATTCTATTTTTCAAAAATTCCATATCAAAACACTACAGCAATAGTTTCTCATTGAAGCTTAATACATGAACAAGCCCATAACTTCAAACGTGTCACACACAATTTCACCTGCTATTTGTAGTAGATGGGTGTAGTAATAAAATATCAGTAATGTTGTCATTGTATTCACTGTATATTTGATTACATTATAAATACTTTCAGGTGGTAGTCTTTGTGGCACTTGTGAATTTATTCAAAATTTAACCTGTCCATCGGCTGCTAAAATCCAACTTCATTTGCAACATCCTTTTGACCAAGTCAAGTGTAATGCACATGCTATAATGCATGCCTTATTGTGATCAATAGTCCAGTAGCGTGTCCAGCAATCACAAACCAATAGAAACATGCTGAACCAGAAGAACTCACTGAAGGTTCACATTTCACAGTCTAAAAAATAAAATAAAAAGAATCGTAACTTTAATCACATCACATGGAAGCTGTCCTGACAAACAAACAAAATAAAAACTCTACAAAAACATAATATCAACTAGACTGTGCCACTCTCAGTCTTAAGATTACGTAAAAGTATTTCAGTTTAACTAAACCAACGTATACTGAAAGTGGAAATTAGCGGCACGATGTAAGTGAAAACACATACAAATCTTTAAAAACAAATACAATTAAAAACAGAAGAAATAAACAAACAAGCGTAAAATCAAAACCCGTGTTCCCTGAATTAGAAGGTAAAGTGCCCAAAACATAGATTGATTTAACTGGTCTGGTCCACGCCTCAGTATATTGGTGGCTTCATTATAAAGAGTTGCTTAGCAGATGTGCTGAATGCTTCTTGGCTTTACAATTGACAACAATGTTCGATAGTCTTCCATAAAATCTTCCTAAATTATATTACCCAGTGTTTCTAAATAAAAATTAAATGTGGGTTAATAACCCCTTTTAATTATAATTGCACACCTACTCTTACTCTCCTATAGTATGAGGCCTTCAATATATGTGCGCCAGGCAACACCTAGTCTTAGAAAATATCTTTGGTTATACAGTAAAAAAAATAAAAGTCAAACTAGGGTATTATATCACCAACAGATGTTTGACAGATCATAAGAGAATGCAGTTGTAGGTATTTTGTCCACTAGATGGCGGTAAAACACCATGGCAATAGAGTACTGCTTCGATTACATTATGCAGTAGTTCAAACCATTTACATTTGGCAAGCCATTTTGCAGGGCTGCAATTCATTTAATTGGCAGCAATATTTTGAACCACGAAAGAGTGTTATACTTGGTAAGTTTGTCCAATTGACTGTCATTTTAGTAATGCTCTTAACTTGCCATAGGTTTGTGAATATCATTACTTCACATCTTCGAAGGACTGATAAGAACAGTGAGATGAAATACTAGACATTCCAAAACAGAAAGAAGTTTGTCAGGTTTGGTATCACTATTAAGCTTCTCGCCATGGACACTGGACACTGTTGTCAAGTTAAACTGTCCAGTTAAACCTAACAAACCAGGCTTATGCAATCTCCTTTCATCTTACAACTAGAAATTTCTAACTTTTTAATAAGGATTATTTGAGTTTCTCTATGCTGTTACATAATCACGTAAGCCACATGACTGTCACTGCCTTCATGACAACCCTCCATTTCCCACTGCTAGGTTCTCGTTGCTAAAGTAAACAGGCCAGAATACGAGAAGGCCATGCCTGTATCTAGAGCCGATCGGAACCTCATGGTGCATTTAGCTAGGTGGGAGCAATACGGCCAACCCACAGCTGTTTATAATTAATGGCTGTGTAGACATACATTGAAGTACAGCACAATACAACATTCCCACCACTGTCAGCAGTTACAGGCTTCTCCCCCTAAACCCATGCATGGGTTTAAACAGAGACAAATGGCAGAAGCAGCTCAGGCATTTCACATGGCAGAAGACCCATTACCTCTATAAGATTGTTTCATGGCTGTTGCCATCTACCAGGTGATTCTGATATTTAGCATGTTGGATTACACAACTAGCTCATGGTCATATTCCCTCTTACAATGTCTCTCTAAACACGTCTTACACATTTTTATTCATTTCATTGATCCTTCCTGCCTTCCTTTGATTAGTGTTTCTTTTCAACTTCCACTACTCCTGCTTGTCAACTTCCTGAAACCAATCTACTCTGCCCCTCTGTGCCTATTGGTCAATTTGGAGGTCAAAGGTCGAGCGATATACAGTTTTAAACCAATGCCAGTCTTCGTATATTATATTATATCCAGCATCCATCCATGGCATTCTCAATGTTCCGCTCGCCATTCATTAACCCTTCCTCATTAGTTATTTATTAACATATAGGCAACATCCTCAAGCCTATTGTCTATACAGTCAATGCCTCTTCCACAATCTGCCTTCATCTCAAACCTACAGCAGTTCTTTACTTTACCATACTGTTTTACTCAAGGAATCTGTGTCAACCGCCTGTTTTAATGAACACAAGTACTTAACGTGATCAGAATTGTCAGATTGTAGATAAATAATAAAAAATAGAGTAAAATAATGAAAAAGTAAAAAAAAAAAATAAGACCTATGTGGAGGAGAAAGGTGTTTTAAAAAAATAAAAAATAATCCTCATAAATTAGAAGAAAAAAAAAATATGTACAGACCTTCGCAACCAACAAATTAAATAAAAGTTTGACATATAGCCTTGGAACGTCCACAAGTTTAAGAGGAACAAACTTGTAAAAATGCATAAATTACAAGACTGAGGCAGAAAAAGGGGACAGAGAGCAAAGAGGAGGCAAACTTGGCACAATAATAAAAGAGACCTTTTCTTTGGTATGTGCAGACAAACGAAGCATGAGGCAACAGCATGGCAGATCCCAGTGTGTAGGATGATGGACACCTCTCTCTTAAGCATCTCTTCACCTGCTCTAGCAGTGTCTCTTATCTCTTAATCCATGTTGTTTCACATTTATACATCCCTCCTTCCAATCCAATTCTTACTTCAGGGGCTACATCCGCTTGTCCGATTCTTGTTTCGTGTCTGTCTCTCCATCCCTCTCTTGCCTCCAAAAATGTTCCGATTAAGCTTGTTTTCTACCCCCAGTGTCATTTATATTTATTAGCAGTCCTCCTGGCCTCTAGGGGTCACTGGCCATGTTTATGTTCATAGTGATGGAGTTAAGAGGGTCCCCTGATTGCCAGCATGGCCTCCTGTAGTCTCTGGCGGTAGTTGTCATAGCGGCGAGTCACGGCCTCCATCTGCTCCTGTTCCTCCTTCTTCAGGATGCGCAGGAAGTTGCTGAGTTCCGGGATGGTAAACGCATCCCACTGAAAGAGAGAGAGAGAGAGAGAGAGAGAGAGAGAGAGAGAGAGAGAGAGAGAGAGAGAGAGAGAGAGAGAGAGA
>JAODUG010094471.1:0-11727 GCA_027564795.1 Aphredoderus sayanus | reverse complement strand
AGGCAGTCATTTAGCAGTTCATCTTCCTAATGTGTTGATGGATTTTTGTTTCATCCTGGATAGTGGCTCTGACACTCTCAAATGCACGCCCTCCCTTTTTTCGTGGCTCGTATAGTCTCAGGGTGCTGGATTTTAGGTGGAACTCTCCATGCATTGAGCTTCTGTGAGACCACCAACATACTTAAGAATTGACAAAATGGGTCTTGTTACTTTGCCAAAGGTCCAGCTTATCCAGTCCAGTAAATTAGTCAGTCCAAAATACAATCAATAAATAACCACGGACGGCTATTGCATAGTTTCAGACATGTCTAATCGTCCATGTATTATCAGTCATAATAACTCCAGATCACATGAAAACAATTCCCATTCGAGTCCTACAAAATGGTGGTTACACACCTCTGTTTTAAACCTCAGTTGTCCCAACAGAAGCTTCCATGTCCTGTCCACAGCCTATAGCAGCCAGCCATGTTCCACCATGAAAGGCAGAGCCCATCCCCATCTTCCACGTGATCCAGACCAAGCCAGATTTAACCCGAGAATTCGAAGACTCGCTAATTGTGTAGCCAATCAGAATAGGAACACGTGGGCACCCTGGTCATTTTACAGAGCAGTAGGGTTAAAGACTGCTCTACACTCTTCTTACAGGTTCTACAGATGGACCAGCAACACCGGAAACTTCTGACCGCAAAGGGGCTCCACCAGAGACGGCTCTCATCCACCCCAATAAAATCCCCCAGACCATCCCCTCCCAAAGGACTGCAGAGTTGCAACAGCAGACCTGAGAGTAGTAGCAGCAGTAGCCAGTCTGACTCCAGAGCAGTGGCGTCGGGGGTAATGGACAACAAGCTAGAGGACAGAGTTAGTGATGTTGCAGAAGAGGACAAGGCTGGGGAGAGCAACCATGAGGTCTCTTTCTGTAGCAGCTCAGAATGTGGGGAGCAGGAAGTGACTACGTCTCCCAGCAGCCTGCGCTTCGCCGCAACAACCAACCCCCCGTACGACAAGAGGTCGTACCAGGATGGTCAGAAGGAGAGCGCCCTCACGAACCCCGACGAGTCCACGCTGTTGGAGGACAAGGGTGGTCAGCCGGGCGACCTGGAATTTGATGACAACGACACCTGGAATGATCCGGATGAGACTGTTAGTTCAACCAATAACAGCAGAAGAGCCGGTCTGCTTTCCAAGACAACAGCCAATGAGATCCCTGTACAAGAGAAGGTGCTGACAAGGAAGGTGGCGATGTCCAGAGGTGCAGAGACTGACAAAGGTGCTGTTGGTAGTTTGGCCAATCAGGAGCCAGACTCTCCCCTTCCTACCTCTCAGCTCATGGCGAGGTTGTTCCCCTCGCTAAAGCCAAAAATCCAAACTGTGCCTCCTCCTGCTCCTGAGCCTAGAAAAGCTGAGGAGAATACTGGTAAGACAAGCAAAGCTAGTAGTGTATTAGATAGGTTCACACTGGCATGGAAACACTAACAAAACTCTTTAGGACAAGTTGTGTAAAAGTAGTGGTTTTGTTTACATTTCCAATTCCTGGTTGTGTGTGTGGTCAGCCACTCACACAACCAGTCACGTTTGTTCAGTTCAGCTGCCTTTCAAGTTCATTAAACATTTCAGATCCCTGCTTGGCTGCAATGTATATCCAAACATATTGACAAGGTCACTGCTACTCTACTGAATGCTTGACATAAATTGAAAAGTGGGCATGTTTTGCAGTGTCAAAGGTTTTTTCCTTGCCTATTAGTGGATACGCATAATTAACAAAGACAATGCTGGATAATCCAAGGCCTTTTAGGCTGTTTCACAACAATAAGCGCAGTATGATGGAGCTCAATAAATCACCCATGCCTGCTCAAAACCATGTTTTGTCATAAAACACAGATGGCTTGTTTTGTCATTGAGTTTTCCTTGTGTCTTAATGTGTTTTCGTGTGTCAGGCCAGCAGGCCCAGTCCAGACAGCTGCGGGAGAGGCTTGTGGAGCTGGAGATTGAGATCGAGCGCTTCAGGAAGGAGAACGCTGCCTTGGCCAAGCTGAGACAGGAGATTGAGAAGAACCAAGATAACCTCAGGTAAACGCCTGCACACACCACTTCTGGACTATCGCATCCACAAAGGTCTTAATTTGAGTTAAAGGTAAACCTTGAGTACTGTATATAGCTTACTTTACTCAAGATAACTCAACACACTAATGTTCGGGGTTTGCGTTAATATTATTGTGTGGTTGCTGGATTTAATAAATAAAACGAGGTTGTTTTATCAACCTCCCTGTGCTTCTATTGTATCTCGACATATTTCTATGACGCCGGCCGTGTTCTGTTGCAAGGTGGCGTTAACCCTCATATGTCAGTGTTGTGGTTGGCGCCTTCTGCTGGCATAAAAAGGTCGTGCACTGGGTCATTTTGACCCATAGGACATCGGGAGGGTTAATGAAGAACATCCAAACTGGTGCCCAGGAAGTGCTGCTATTGGTTGTGTTGTGCAGGAGAGAGCGGGTGGACTTTGAGAGAGAGAGGGTGCAGGAGCAGGCCAGGTTTGAGGAGTACAAGAGAGAGGAGAGCAGGAAGCTGCAGAAGGAGCGCAAGCTGTTTGAGAGGCACGCTGCAGCTGCCAGAGCCCTGCCAGACAAGATGGAGAGGGAGGAGATACAGGTGGGACACTAGTGCATGCACACACACACACACACACAAATTGGAGAGGAAGGAGATACAGGTGGGTGCACACACACACACACACAAATTGGAGAGGAAGGAGATACAGGTGGGTGCACACACACATTTGCATGCTTGATCATAAAGGTGCAGTAGGCTTGTGGTTCAGGACACCCCCCCAGCTGTGTCACAAGATGATTGATTGAGTCTTTAGTGGACACTGTTGTCCAAAGCTACTTAAATGAGTATTGGTACAATTATAAGAAGCAGATTGGAGGTTAAGTCATGTCATGAAAGGTTGTCAGCAAAGATAAAACTTAACCCTTGTGATGTCCTCTGGGTCAAAATGACCCAAATCACTAGCTCTTTGTGGCAGATAGAAGGCGCTAAACCTAATTCTACTGCTTACACACACATATGATGTGCACTGCTGGCACAACAATGTGTGAGTTTGAAACCCGAGGACAACAGGAGGGTTAAAAGGCACACAAAACATAAACACATGCATAAAGAAATAATGAATAAATAAATAAATACACAGCAATGACAATTGAAAAACACACAAATCATGCACAATCAGATGGCGCCGCCGTGTGGCTAAATATGAGATTTATGAGTACATCACGAGGGTTAAAAATGTCCTATGGGTCATGACCCATAGGACATAGGTAATGGGTAATGACCCAGTGCACTCGCCAGTAGCGGGCGCCAACTACAACACGGACATATGACATTCTGCGGTTGGCTCCCTCTGCTGGTAGTCTGCTGAACACCTTAGGACTGCGGGAGGGTTAATATAGTTAAAGGCACACAAACAGAGTTTTTCAAAATACATTGCTTGATTAAATACTGGTTCATAAAGGGGGGAGAAAAAGAAATGTGACAGCTTTGACCAAGGTAGCAAATTACAACCCTGACCATTACCTTCAGAGGTGAGAAATGGACTAGAATCACTTTCCCATAATTAATGAATATAAAACAATGAGCTAGTTGCCATCCAAGCTTGTGTTAAGCACAAGCATAAGCGTTTCCCTTGGCTGATTCTGCGTGTTGTGTAGTTAAATACATTCTGTCCCTGACACCTGACAGAACCTGAGGCAACAGTTGAGCTCCCTGCAGGAGGAGCTGAAGAGGAGAGAAACCCGCTGGTCCACAACACACGGTCGCCTACGGCAACAGATTGACTCCCTCAGTGCTGAGAACGGTTCACTCAGGGAAGAGGTACGGCCGTGACCTTTTTGACATTGGTGAAGATGCAGATTTTATTGTTTAATTAACTCCTTGATTTATTTTTATTTGAAAGGAACACTCCTTGATTTGTGTCCAGAATGATCCTTGTGGTTGAAACATGCACTTACAAGAGACGTCCTCCCACATCTGTGTTCTGTGTATCTTACACACCTCTATATGTCTCTGCTGTCTATGCACCCCATTGTTTGTTGGGGTGCTATAACATATCAACGAGTATACGAGTGTGCCTTCATTCAATAAATGAGTGGAAATCACAGGTCAACATTTGGAACCCTTTGCGCAAAGGCCTTACAAGGACCATGTGTCACACTTTGTCATTCTACTAATTCATCTGTGATTTCCTCTTCATCTTCAGGTCAACACCCTGGAGAAACTGCGGCTAAATGCCTGGAAGAAAGGACCGTTGGACGGAGACAAAGAAAGGAGGGAGAGTCCCAGGATGTTTGAGAGCAGTGGGCTGTCCTCAACCAAAGGAGTTAAATTTGCTGTAAGTGTACATTTTCTTTCTATTCCATATAAAGAATGTAGAAAGGGGTGGTGCACTTTGTCGTACATTAAATACATATATTGCATACGTTTTACTAAGAAAACCTATGCATAGCTTTAGATAATAGTTCTTACAATGGTATTGTCTCATTTAAAACATTCCATACGATTTCCTGACCTAGAAATTATTGGAAAATACTTTTTTGTTTGTTTCCAGAGCCCACTTGATACAAGAGTCATCACCCCTCCACAGAACATCTCTGCCATGACCACTCGAGGGAGCCCTAGCAGGAACACTGTTGGTGCTACAGGTATAGCAACCAGGGATTAACTAGTCTGAAGTGCCAAAGTCAATCTTAACTCAAGTAAATGCCATACCATCTGATTTTGTCACAATCTGTTCTGTCAGGCATGAAGAGTAGCCTGAGAAAGGCATCACTGCCAGCCTCCTCTTCCTCTATAGGCCCTGTTAAATCTACTCAGGAAACTCCTACATCTCTGACCGCTGACAAACCTCTGACCCAGCACAACCTATTGCCTGTAAGAATCGCACAAACCTTGTATTATGATACATAATGGAGTTTACCATCATATTCTAAGTGCAGTGAAAAGCATTATAGAGAAATTGGAATCAAAATAAAACTCAAAACATATTGCTTTCTAGTTATATTGATGCAGAAACCTGGTGGTTATAGAAAATATGGCTTATTAAAGGAATATTTTATAAGTTGTAAGCTTATTTGGTGTAAAAATGAATCCTGGCTATCTGAGCCATACAGGTACTGTGTGTTTGAGTGGTATCTTCTGATTTTGGCACCACCATCTGGCCACAAGAGGCAACTCCTTTTTGTTTTTGAATTTGTTATTCTGACTTTTAGCATACTTTTTAATAAATGAACCAAATAACCTATTTTGGCTGAAGTTGCAGAAATCACCTGATCCAGAAGCAACTGAGACCAAAGAGCTGCAATCTATCCAAGATGTCACTACACACCCTGACGGAAAGGTAATACATTTAGTTTTAGGTAAAATGTTTATATCAATAGCATTGTGTATCCAATCAGTTTACCAAGGCTGGTTTACGGTTCACTCCTTAACAGCATCTCCTTTGGTTTACTTGGATAAAACCTTTGTTATAGAGCACCAGACCCCCGTGAAGGTGGAACCTCATATTATAAAACTATTTTGATTAGTATGTGCATTGTTTGTGCACACAAAATAAATATTTATTAATTAATAATTATTATACATTCTACCGGTATTTAGGTTTATTTTATGTAAACAGATGAGGTCATCGTTAAATTGCGCTTGCGGTAGAATTGGCCAAATCACTGATAGGTTTGCACACATTTATTTTCTTTTGAAGTGAACCCAAATACTTGTATTTACATTCTGGTCATATGGAGTGCCAACTTTACAGAGGTAAAGTTACTAGTTGTTACTTTTTTACAGTTTAATCCCAGAAAGAATTGGTTAAAAGCTATCAAATGAAGCAGTAGCTAAAGTCATAATTGCATCTGAGTGTATGAGCTGTGTGTTGCCAGGTAGAGCAGGTCCTGCCCTGCGGTGGGCGACTCATAGTTTTCCCCAACGGAACCAGGAAGGAGATCTCTGCAGACGGCCTGGCAACCAAGGTCACCTTCTTCAACGGAGACACTAAGCAGGTTATGGCAGACCAGAGAGTGGTGAGTTCACCATAGTTAGGCTGGCTGGCGTCTGCAGGCCTTCCCTGCAGTGTAGCTTGATAGGAGGAGGATTGTACTGTACATGTCATTCACTTCCCACTCTCCTGTCAGATCTACTACTACTCTGAAGCCCAGACGACACACACCACCTATCCAGATGGGATGGAGGTCCTGCACTTCCCCAACAACCAGACTGGTGAGAACAGAGGCTCACACACCTCCGCGTTATTTGAGAACAGCTGAGAACGAGTAGTAATACCATAGGTTAATTCACTCTGATGTACTAATAGAGTATATGTGGTCTCTGTCTCTCACATACACACGCATACTTTGTAATGTATATAGCATAGGTGTGGTTGGGATTTTTATATTCACAAATACACTATTAACATTTTTTTTAAGTCAACACTATTCAGAACAAGGAAATAACTCAAAATGTTTATAATCATCTCCTGGACTATCAAAAGCATCTTATTTCAATCTGCACCTGGACTGCTACTGTATACCACAATGCAAGCCAATAATCACCTTGTAAATTAGTCAGTAAGTTTAGTTGTTTCATAACTTAAATAAAAGAGAACCCACATTGGAAATATTTCTCTAGAAAAGCATTTTCCGGACGGCCGTAAGGAGATCACCTTCCCTGACCAGACAGTGAAGAACCTATACCCAGATGGAAGGGAGGAGAGCGTGCTGATAGATGGCACCATCATACAAGTCAATCCGTAAGAAACGCTACAACTAGATGAAAATCAACTTCATTATTGTTGATTGTTGAGTAACATAACAACTAATACAACATAGTTTTTTGGGATTTTACATTGCTGAAAACCTAAAAACAGCATGATCTCAGTCAATCACGATTACGCGATTGACTGACAAACATTTGGATTCAATGGCTCAATATTTCACTTTTACTTTAGCAGCGCATTATCAAGATAGTATCCAATTATGCAGCAGTAGCACACAAACATAGATAAAACCTTTAATAAGTACAAAATGTGTTTTATTAGTGAGTAGGCCTACAGTATATCAACATATTTCCCAATGGTCCTGAAGGTCACATGCCCTGTATGTTTTAAATGGCTCTCTGCTCCAACACCGATTTAAATAAATGGGTAATTTCTGGAAAGATTGATAGCAAACTCATTTGAATCAGGTGTTTTGGAGAAGGGAGACATCTAAAAAAATTTACATTACACTGAATTTGTTTTGGCAATCCATACACCCCTATACTAAAATGTACTAAATTGATGAATATCTTTTAAAGTGTCCAGTGCGTAGTGTATAGTTGGCTCATAACGGCACACGTGGCAATAAATGATAACTTACACATTCCTAAAGCTACAAATAGGGAAAGAGGCAGTTCTGAATTGCATGGTTCTGAACCAGGATGCATGTGCTTGTTGTGTTCCACCTAGGGATGGCAGTAAGGAGATCCGCTTCAACACGGGTCAGAAGGAGATCCACACGGCAGACTACAAGAAGAGAGAGTATCCGGATGGAACGGTGAAGACCGTCTACACCGATGGCAGACAGGAAACCCGCTACCCTAACGGCCGGCTGAGGATCAAAGATACAGACGGCAATGTTGTCGTGGACAGCAGGTTGTAGGGTCCAAAGGAACGGCCCATCTCATCTTAGGAAATGTCCATATAGCGCCAGATCTGAACTGTAAAAAAAAGCCAATGGAATAAATATAATCTGCTTGGGTCATATGAGCTTACTTCGCTGAGTTAACAGAGGTCAGAGGGGAGAATCGGCGCTGCCATAGCCTCCTAGAGTATGACTCTTTCTCAAGGCCACTTCAGCTGGCCAAATGCTTCACGAGGGTCACAGACAGTCCCACACTTCACTGAGCCCCAGGAGAGTGAAAGGATTCATGTCATTGTACATTTGTAAAATCAAATAGATATTTGTTAATTTGGCATACTTTTTTGTATTTGTAGTATTTATTGCAGTGATGTTTAAAAACCACTTGGCGGCAGTGTTGATACTTTGTTACATTGCTAACTGCTTTTTTTACAACCACAATTCCAGAGGGATATGCACTACATGAATTACTTGCTTATTGATTTGATTTATAGTAGTGTGTACATACCAATTCCTAGGTGCCTAGATGGTCATGGATTTCAGTGCATTCAGTAATTAAAGTATGCACAGATACTACAATTGTGGTATATGTGTGACCAACACATACCAACATGGAATGCAAGTGAGTGAGTGAGAATGCGTGAGTGAGTGAGAAATGTATTTGTGATGTTTAAATGTTTGCATTTCTAATGTGAGCAAAGTGAGGTGTATTTGTAAAATGTTTATTGCATATTTATTATCTTAGCTGATCAAAAATCAAAAATAAATGTTGATATATTTAGACTTTTCTGGGTTATTAGGTGTTTTCTCTGTGCTTCTGAAAACCAAAATGTTAAAGTCTGCTTGGTGGTTTTTGCAAAAACATTTGAATGCACTCAATGAGGCAATCAACTAAAGTTGACATATCAAACAAATATGTTAGCATATAGTTTTGGAGTTTCTTTATATTGGTGCAAGTGAAAGTCATTATCACAACACATTTAATTTACTCCAGCATATTCTGCTATTGTTATATATTGTTATTGTATTGTGGTCCTGGATGAAATCTTATCATAGTCCAGCCCTGCCACAAGTCATTATTCTCTTTCACTGTGTGTATGTCCTAAACAATCCTACTGAGATATCCTCAGTCCACAAACAAGATGATGTAATTGCTTCTTCTGTTATGGACATACACAGAGGGTGAGAGAGTAAACAACTTTATTCACTAGGGTTAGGTCATTAGTCCAAAATGTATCTTTATCCCCAGGGCATTAATTTAGCTGATTGCCAGTTTAGGGATCAGCTCGTCTCTGGCCAGAAAACAGATGGTAGTACTTCAGCAAGGTTTTGAACAATGTCTGTTTAAAACATTCTGCCTTTTGTAAAATTTAGAGCAGTGGTTCTCAAACTTTTCAGCTCGTGACCATCAAAATAACTGCCAGAACCCTGAGACCCCCGCTATCCCCAGAGGTGGTAGAAGCAGAACAGCCATAATATTATTTGATATAATTTTAATATAGGCAAAATACATCAAAGCACTGTATAAACTGTTCTACTACCAACAATTAAGTTTTCAATATTATTTCTGAATATCGTCTCATGACCCCTTGCTCTGTGTCTTGTGACCCACCAGGGGGTCCCAACCCCCAGTTTGAGAACCACTGAGTTAAAGTGTGAGAGCCATTTTATTTCTTTGACCATTACAAAATACAATGATAGTTGTTGTTTCCCTGACATGTCTTTATGAATTGACACAATAGCAATATCTTCAGGAACTTCACGTTTGTTCAGATTTATATCCATAACCAATTTCTGGCCTTCCTTCTGGTAGATTAACCCTCCTGCTGTCCTCCGGGTCAAACTGACTCAACACACTACCCTTTGTGGCAGATAGAAGTCAAAAATCCTAATTCTACAGCTTACACACACATATGATGTGCACTGCTGGCACAACAAGGTGTGTGTTTGAAACCCGAGGACAACAGGAGGTTTAAAAGGCACATAAAACAACACAAATACATAAAGAAAGAAATACACTCACTACAGACACTAAAGAGAACTACACAATAAGACAGGTGGCTCCATAACGCGGTATTGCATGTGAAACCCGAGGACAACAGGAGGGTTAACCCTGCTGTACATTGTACTTACTATGTTGTTTGTTATACTTACTGAAGTGAATAAGTATATCTGACTGAAAGCAAATAACTTCTGGGTGTTTGTTGTGACAAATCTTCCATGCCCTGACTCAACATTGGTCCAGTACTGCTTGTTGTGGTGTCACAAAGTTATGCTAGAAAAACTAAAAACATCATGATCTCAGTCAATCACGATTACGCGATTGACTGACAAACATTTCGATTCAATGGCTCAATATTTCACTTTTACTTTAGCAGCAGTAGCACACAAACATAGATAAAACCTTTAATAAGTACAAAATGTGTTTTATTAGTGAGTAGGCCTACAGTATATCAACATATTTCCCAATGGTCCTGAAGGTTTTAAATGGCTCTCTGCTCCAACACCGATTTAAATAAATGGGTAATTTCTGCAAAGATTGATAGCAAACTCATTTGAATCAGGTGTTTTGGAGAAGGGAGACATCTAAAACAGACATGGGAAACGCAGCTTGGGTGGAATCCTACTGTTGCCATAGATGGTCTAATAAAGTGCTTTTTCTCTGCTCTTTGCTTTCACACAACAGAAGTCATTGGTGGATAAACAAACGAGTCAATCACACTAAGCAACCCATCATTGTTGTGGCATTGTCTCCCCCTTGGCGCTCTGCACCCACCCTGCACTGCCTGAATGACCAGTTGCCCACTGTATTTGTCGCATTCAGGAGTTGCTGCAGCATACATGTGCCCCTCAAACATTACTTTCAAATTCAACTGTTTTCCATGTCAATTCTCCTTCCACAAATAAAGTGCATCTAAAACATGGCCATCCACATCACTGCACTCTACAGACCTACATACAGTAGATGCCTCATTGGCAAGTGATACTAGCCTGGGTGAGTGGCAAATGCTATTTAATAATATAATAATAACACTATAGCGCTTTTCAAGGAACTCAAAGCACTTTACATACCTATAAGAGAAGGTGACATAATACACATACAGTGCTCGCTCACTTGCAGATCATGATTATTTAAATTAATGCCTGGTCTTGGTGGTTTTAGTAGACGTGAATATATTTTTATCCTCAGCCAATAGGAAATTGCAATAGCCTGTGTGTTTAAGAGTTTAACAGTAGTAGGTGCAACACATTAGAACATAACATATTTGCAAACAACTTTTATTCAATCATAAACACAGAGGGGCCTAAACTACAGTTTTTAGAGTTTAACTACTCAAAGAATTATTACAATAATTTGACTGTTGCTTAAAAGATGTGGGTCACTTAGGTACATCTCAGTAGGTAAACAGGCCTTCGGTTTTGTCTGATTCTCTGTTTTCCATCCATCAAATCAGTCCGCTTGAGTGTCAAGAGAATAATCTCTCAGAAAGGTTGAGTGATAATTCTCTAGATACTTTAAGGACATAGTTGTTTTGATTCAGGTTCAGGCTAATCCTACAGGGTGGCATTTCATCTTTAATTGCTCTCTAGGGTTGAAGGGGGTAATGACCTGTTGACCATTTGACCATAATTATTCTATGTCTAGAGACTGTACTACAAAAAACATAACCAAGCTAATATCACTTTGGGGAAATTATTAAGGTTAACATGGTATGGAAGAAGTACCTAGGAAACATTCTGGTGTCTAAAAACGAAGTAAACATTGTGTAATGCAATCTTGCATCATATAATTCCATAATTTGTAATACTTTTTGCAAGTTAATAGAAACTTGGAATAAAGAACGCTCTAATGAGCAAAAAATGCAAGTGGTGAACGATTGTTGAAGTAGGATACCAGTCCTACCTTCTGATAGCAGGCTGGAAAAGCAGACAATGAACATGTAAACAATTTTTCTTAACCCTCATGATGTCCTCCGGGTTAAACTGACCCAAATCACTAGCTCTTTGTGGCAGATAGAAGGCGCTAAACCTAATTCTACACCTTACACAGACACATGATGTGCAC
>JAODUG010094460.1:0-11728 GCA_027564795.1 Aphredoderus sayanus | reverse complement strand
GTTCTCTCAACGTGTGGCTGTGTTTGTGTCTCTCTTCTCTCTCTCCCTCCATCCATACTGCTTCATCCTGCCGTACTGTCCTCACTCCGCTGTCGGTCACCGTGGTGACACAGCCTCCGCAGCCATGGCGACCAGCCAGCAGGATTCGGGCTTCTTTGACATCAGCCTTAAATCTTTGCTCAAGTCCTTAGGAGGGAGTGAGTACTGTATATATACAGACACACACACATGCATTTACGTACCCGTTACAGAGCGTATTATAGTGTACTCTGATAACTGTAGCATTGTACAGTAGAGCCCTCAGATCACATAAACAACATGTGGCCTATGATAGATTGTGTGTGTTTTGGGGCTGGTTAAATAGAAATAGATAATATTGTTAATAACTGGAAAGTTACATAATGACATTAGGTGGGGGGGGGGGGGGGTAGATTGACGGCAAGCATAGGGGAAACGCTCTAAGGGTATTCTGGATTAAAATATGGCTCCTCAGCAGTTTTCTGTATTACACAGCAAAACCTGTGACGTTCCATTTTTTGACGTGGTCCATCCACTTACTTTATTATAAATATGGTGTTCTGATACTCAGTATATCAGTTTGGACTGGCTGTTTACTGTTCTGATTAACACTGTTTAGAAACCAGTGTTGGATGTTTTGTCAATGCAGAACACCTGCTATCTTTCCATCTGCTCAATGAAATGCTACACATCATTTTGTAGGTGTGCATTTTTTTTACATGGGTGTACCTTTCAGCACAAAACAGAATGAGACAGTTTCCAAAAATGAAACCATAACAACTGTGATCTGAATCTGAGCCAGTCCGATAGTTGTTTACCAAACAGAAGGTAGTGTTGTGTGTGATGTATTCTAGTGTTTCCTGCTCAGTGTGCCTCTGCTTTGGAAATACCTTTCTCTCCTGTCAGCACTAGGCTAATTAACCAAGGAGATCCTGAAGGACAGAGCACAGTCTTACTGTGTATTTCATGCCATGATGGAGCAGAGTGGAAGCCTCACTGGTCCATGTTCCCAGAGGGGCTAGTTGCTAAAAGGAGGGATTGAATGTTGTTTGGAGGCGAAGGACTAATTCAGCTCAGATAATATGTACTTTTAGCATTACCACTGTGATGTAATGGCATGTTACATGTCCATGTTACCATACATGGTAGGCAAACTTGTACAGGCACATGTTTTTCTTGTATTCATCAAATCCTCGTGATTTAGTGTTTGATGTATTACTCTTTTTTTTTTACAGTGAAGAGTGACTCCATTATTCCTTATGGTGTGTTAGCACTGACAGTGCATACAGCGCAGTGTCTGTTGCTGGAACCTTATACAGTATATTGGCGGTATGCCTAACATTGCTGTCAACAGGGCTGGGGTGGGTGGTTGGAGGGGATTACAGGGTGAGGGATGTGTTGATGGCTCTTCTTCAGCCATCTTTGATGATGTAACTCTGTAAAATAATTGTTGATAAAAGGTCACCTTGAGATTGCATGCATCTACAGTATGTCCAAATGAGAAATGTGTAGGTCAGGGTAATGAAAATACAAATGATATGAGATGAGATTTTAGACAAGAAACAGGCCTGTTTAGCCGAATGTACGGCAAGATTTTAAATCAAAACATTCCACATGAAATCATTGGATAAATAACTGACTTCATCAGCGTGTCCCCATTCCCAAGCAGTTGTGTGTGTGACTAAGGATTGTGTGTCCATTTGCAGACATTTACTAACACAGACATACACAAATACACATACACACGCACATGCACAATCCTTATCAACCAGATGATGATAAGGTGGAAAGAGAGAAACTGTGTGGGTGGCTGTCAGTAATCATTCATAGCTTTTTGTTGGGCTGGCATATTGACATATACGTTGGCCTGCCTGCCTGCCTGCCTGCTGCCTGCCTGCTTCTTTCTTTCTTTCTCTCTTTCTTTCTTTCTTTCTTTCTTTCTTTCTTTCTTTCTTTATTTCTTACGCAGTAATGAGGTCATGTTGTGAGCAGGTGAAGTGATTGATTGAGTCATTCCTTTATCGATGAGACGTGACCCAGCCCTACCAGACATAAACTTCTCTTGCTTGGCCACCTGTACACACACGTACACACGTGAGAAAAATTAATTCATGTGTTGCAAACTTACACGTTTTGTCAAGGAACCATATTTCTACTGAATAACACTGGTGTTTGTCAATTACAAGATCGCTAAGTAGTTAAAGTAAGCATTTTGCTTGCATCAGTTAGCAAAACATCATAACTTGCAAATGAAGACGTCAACTTAACTGGATTGTATGTCAAAAGCTAATTTTATTTGCACTGAAAATAATGTGATTATAGCATTACCCAAAACTAAACAATAAGAAAAATGCCATTCTGTAAGCCTATACTTTTTAAATTTAGACTTTAGAAGTGCGGCTGATTGCATAAACCTGTTTGTTGCTTTGGTTAAGACCGTCTGCTAAATGATTTACTGTACTTTAAAGGTGCTCTTTGTAGTTTTGTCCAGCCATCTGATTCAAAGTCCAGTTAGGGGGCAGCATATCACCAGAATGTTGTGGTGTCCACCCCTATTGTAAGAAGTAAAAACAATCACTGATCCTACACTTGTAGTTATGTAATGCAACATTACTGCATTTAATTACGAATTAAAATGGAATATGCTACTAGTTTACGGAGTAAATTACATAACTGGTCTGAACAGTTAACAAAAACATGAAAATAAAAGGTTATAGAGAAGTAGCCTACTGTTAACTTACACAGATTTTAGGTACCTGTCTAGAAGAAATGTTGTGAGATCCGCATCAAACTTCATTCCTAAACTGTACAAGAGTCATCTGCAGCACCAATGTTAACTCAGGGTTTGCTTAATTTTCTATAATTTCTTTCTTTGCCGCTGGACATGGTGGCGGCGGCGGTGGTAATAACCTATAGAGTTCCATAGTGATAACGCACGCTTTAGAAGAGCTTCGGCCATTGCTGCTTTTTGGCTGCTGTTCATTCAGTATCTTACGGGGATGGGGGCTCTATTGATGTAGTGGGCAGCATCGGCGTCGGAAATATTTTTAATAGGGAGGACCAAACTACCGTAACGTTAAATTGACAAAACAAGGTAAACTAGCTGATGTTAACATTAAATCACTGACTTTACATAGCGTGTAACAAAACAAGAAGGTTTAACCTCCAGCTAAACCGATGCCTATGGTGGGCAGTACCGTATGTGATTGACAGCAGGTTAGCATTGACAACAGGTTAGCATACGCCCTCTTATTTGTCTGTTCATGTAGGACCGAGACTGGATGCGGACGTCACCTTTTGAGATACAAAGTGATAATACAGTACAAGGCAGTATTTGCAGTATGCTAGCAGTTTAGCCTTTATATTCTATTAATATCTCCGCAAGAAAGGATAATGATATCATTAACAAGACGTCCATAACTTTATTTTTAAACATTGCCTTGATCAATTTTGTAAATTTCTTTATGTTTTAATCTCAAAATAATACATGTAGCACCTTTAATTTTGAGGAAATTAAAGGGAAATAATGTAAAAACAAATTAAGGTATGTAAGATAATGTTATTTCACAACTTCATAATGGACCAGTTGCAGGGGTTCTTCTGTGTGTGTGTTTGTGTGTGTGTTGTGTGTGTGTGTGTGCACTTGTGTACTGAGGCATATGGCAACAGGTCAGAGGGAGTGGGCATGCCAGCACTCTATATATAGCACCCATGCCCTCCACCAGCTCTCTCTCTCAAGGCTGTGTTGAAATTCCAAGCCACACTTTTCCAGACGGACCACTGCACATGAGGGACCTGGACCTCTTTAGCTGCTCTTATCTAAAAAGCGGACCTAAACTTCAACGCGACCTCACTGGGGTTCAAAAGGGCAGACGGGGTACTGCGGAGGAGGAGGGGGGGGGGGGTTGGGGGGCAAAGGGGAGCAAACAGACTGCCAGGCGAATATAGCTGCTTGTACACAAGGCCTCTTATGGAGGAATAGAGTGCATGTCAATTGTTTCCCTTTGGCACAGTTGTCTTGAAATACTCTTTTAAAGCCTAAAGGGGAGGACGTATTTTTTAGGGGGGTGGGGTTGTCGAAATGGTCAGAAGGTTCATTTGTGCAGTGGATCACGAACCTCCCCATTCTGAACAACTGGAGATCACTGTCTCACTGTCAAAATAATGGATGTTAAGGCTGCGAGAGGCTGCTACGACTGTGACAGCTGGGCTTCTGGACGTCGCCTTAAATGTTTCAATGTGCCACCCTGCTGGATTACTGGGAGATGGAGCTACAGGCCTTGAGCTTTGGTTAAACCTATCTCTTACCAAGACGAGACACTACAGGTCATGGTGGAATAGTCTGTCCATTCCTTTCCTAACGGCAATCATGGGAACTACAGTATAGTTTTTTTTACACACACTATAGTAGTCTATTGAGCTGTGAATTCTGCCCTCATCCTCCCCTACTGTACTGTCTCTTCCCTTCACCCTTCTATGGTCACTGTGTTTTGGTCTACTTTACCCACTACACCCTGGTGGTACTCACCTGTAAACCTCCACCTGCCTGTGTGTCTGCACCATGGAGGTGCCAGCCAGATGGAGCAGGGCAAGTGTGATCAACTTCATCAAAGGACTTGGTAAGGGTGCAGGTGTGACTGCCTGTGTGCTCTTGATCTAGACAGAGGTTAGTGTACTGCACTGTACCTTTAGCTGAAAAGCAGGCCCAGGAGGCTAAGCCAGCCACTTCCGGTCCGGCTAGACCTTTAGTGCTAGGCCTTAGTGTTTACGTCTCTCTCAGTAACTCACGTCAGTCTCGGGGCCGTGAAAGGTCAGTTGTTAACTGTGAGACAGTTTAGTATGGCACACGTTGTTGTTTTCTAGTCTTAGTCTCTACAGTTCTGCTGGACTAGACATATATGGAAATGTGGACAAGAGTATTAAGTAGGCATGTGAAAAAGTATTTATTTACCACTCAACTAGTCTTATTTGTGCTGTACATGTACAGTATGCAAATATATAGAATAAGGCATAATTGACTAGGCCTAGTAGTAATAAATAGTAAAGATAACAAAAATGACGGAATGGCAGACTATATTGATGAAACAGCATTTGTACATCACAATAAAAATGTTGTAATGAATTTCGATTCAGCCTTTTCAAATGTCAACCTTATGCTAGCTATATACTGTATTGTTGGTTCAGGGCTAGCATTGCCCTAAATTCTTTTGATAATTTTAACATTATATTATGTATTTGTTTCAGTTTTAACTATAAATGTTTCACTTGAGTTTACATGTGTATGTTTGTTTGCTATTAAACAAAGTATGGGGTGGATGTGGACATGGCAGGTTGTTCTACTGGTCATGACATTCTATTTTTATAGCCGTGCATCATCTTACAATATTTAGGGAGGCACATGAGCAGGTCTCCCACCTGTCTGTCACTCCTTCCTGTCTGTCTGTCTATCTGTCTGCCAGGGGCTTATATCTCATTTTCTCTCTTCTCCTGTCTGTCTGTCCCCTATTGCAGTACCTTGCACACATCATCATGTCAACATAAGCTGCCCGCATAACACAGACTATGTGCAACTAATAAACTTTGTCTGCGATACTTTGTCTGACTTGTCTCTGTCCTGTCACCCCCTAGCCTCCCCTGTGGGCTTTAAGCCACCACTCCCTCCTGTGAGCGGAATCCTGGGAGAGCGGAAGGGTCCTGTTGCCATGGCGCCCGTCAACGTGGACCCCGAGAGCAAGCCAGGCGAGTTCATCCTCAAGAGCCTGTTCGCCAACTTCACCTCGTTCTCCGAACGCAAGATACGCATCATCATGGCCGAACCTCTGGTGAGTGCTTTGCTTTCAGTGTGCTTGTGGGCTTTGTTTTGACTCTTCTAATGTCTGTGGGTATTCACATTCTAATAAATATCTCAGTACAAATGTATTTTACATTAATGTGACACTCTCAAGATTCTTTTCCTCCTAGATTATAAATAGCGTAGCCCCTACCTCCACAGTTATTTATAATATAACCTCGTTTAGAATAGGACTACTAATTTTGTAAGCCCTACATAGGGAATACATTAGTACACATTAGTATTAGATGTGAGATCCAGTCCCTATTAGGAAGTGGAAGTTGGTGTTATTTGTACTCCAGCCATGGGTCATTTGTTAGAGATGTTGACTAACGTAGCATTGTTCTTATCTGCTAAATAATTTTTTTTCTCAAAACGATAATGCCGTATCTACTCGTCAGTCTATTGGAGTTTTGTTGAATTTCTTAGATATTGGGGTTTTATTTTTCAACATCTGCAATAATACAGTTTGCAAAGTGCAAAACTACCTGATGCTGTTTATCTTTGAAGATTTTGAAAATGAGGCAGCTATTTCCTCCCGAGAAAGCTTAATTAAACAGTTTTCCCAATAACCAAACACAGACCTGTACTGTAATTTAGTTTGTAATAACAGTAAAATAATTTTCATCTGATAAAAGACAGGTTTTTAGTAGAGATGCACCGATTGATTGTCTGGTGACCGAAATTGATTACTTTGATATTCGTCCATTTGATTGGTCAGATATTCTGGCACTTCGCCAATATCAAACCATTGACTAGAGCAACAGCACCCTTCATATTTTCAAGAGAAGGGGTCGTAAGAGGAGTCTTGAAGCTTATGTTGTCTACTTCAGATAGGCCTATGTATGTCTATGTATGTATGTCTATATATATATATATATATATATATATGTGTGTGTGTGTGTGTGTGTGTGTATATATATTATTTGATGTTAATTTGTGAAAATATAATAAATATGTTTTGTCATTAAAAGTGTTCCATGAATTAAAAATAACATTATTATCTCAATTTGGTCACATCATAGACTACTACAATCTGGGTCTAATATAGGGTTCCCCAATTACCTTTCCCCAAGGGCCAAAATACGCCATGCTGAGTACAGGCCAAAATACGCCATACTGAGTACAGGCTCAGTTGGTGAGAAATGTTTGAATTCAACCCCTTCTCTGAAGGGGTTGAAGGGCCTGACTGCATGCGAATTGAGTTATTATATGTAAATCACAAATACAGCTGAGTGAGATGTTATTGCAGGCAGAAAGCACAGCAAATTGTGGGGGATTTTTTTACATCCCATCTGTGCTGAAATTGATATGTTACCATCATATTTATATGATATGATATGGAAGGCAATTTAGGGTAACTCAGGCAACAACAAAACATTTTGTGCATTGTATTTATAATGTTTGTGTTGTGAGTGTACGTCTTGTTTTCTCTGACTGATATGTATATTTTGTGAAATCTTATGAAGCCAAAGACAAATTTTCAGAAATGGATAATAACTTTTTATCTTATTTTAACCCCGGACATTTTGACCCTTGGCTTGGCATGCATGGCATATTTTGGCCCTTGGGGAAAGGTAATTGGGGAACCCTATATTAGACCCAGATTGTAGTAGCCTATAATGTGACTGCTAATGCGAGTACAGGCTCACTTGGTGAGAAATGTTTGAATTCAAAATGACTGGAAAATGGGGGAACTAACTATATGATTACCATGCTGGAGCAAAACTCCTTCTGTAATAATATTATAAATATATAATTATGACGATGATACAGTAATACAAAATATGGCCACAAATGTTATCACAATGACATTTTTCATATCAGTTGATAAAATGTCAAATCATTATTTCTTTCAAGTTTTTTTCTAAAGGCTGATCTGTGCTCCTGGCTGAACATATTTCTGGACCGGTAGCTCATATCTAGGGTCAAGGATTTTGTTTGTGCTTTTTATAAATCATTATCTGTTTCTACAATTTATATACAACAGCATTAATACTAATAATAAGTCTCCCTCTTTCTATTTGTTGATTGTCAGTGACCTTTACTATAGCAGCTACACTAAACAGGCTATACTGTAGGCATTGTATTTACTAGAGAAGGAGGTAGAAATACATTTTGTGTTTCTACTGTATGTGTACAGTAGCGTGGGTAATTCGTTTTGGAGAGTAGACTAGTGTCTATTATATCTATTGTAAATCATTTTTAAGTTATACTTAAACAACAACAACTTAGGCCTTACGTTTAAGTTGTTTACGTTGAGTATTCGACTAATATATACTTTAATAGGTTATATATTCTAAACTACCTTGATCATACAGAAGAGACTGCTGAACTTTTTAAATCAGAGTTTAGAGAATTAGACTACCGATGGATAATGGTTAAACATTAAACGAACACAGATTGGCATTAGGTCTATCATTTTTTGATTATTAAGCTGTTATTTTTTAGTTGTTGTGCATTTGGGTACTTACCTTTACCGCCTCCCATCATTTCAATGTTTCTATCTGCTACAGAGGCTGACAGATAAAGGTATTAGTGAATGTTGACAATTCTGTTAAGTTTTTTAGAAAACCCTCAGAAGTTGTTTTCAAACAGTGCCAAATATTTTAACACTGCAAATTTTTGTTCTCACTCTGACGTTCTGCCAGTGTAGCTAGCTTTGACAGTACAATAAAGGAATATGATGAAGCAAAATTAAGTGGCACACTGCTATACAGTACATACATAATATAGGTCATGCTTTTGTGTTGTCTGGCTGATTCTGCAACATGTTCTGAAGTGAGTTCTATGTGTTGTGTCTACTGCATACCTATGGCCAAGAGATGGTACTTATACACTTGGGACAATTGACATTACCTACTGTACCACTAAAAAAGAATATACTTATAGACTGGAGCTACTTATTTTGACAAGTGTGACATACTCTGAAAATATGGTACTCTAGAGTTCACATTGAAGTGGAGGAGATCCAAATGATGGAGAATGAGGTAAAGACAGGTGCTTAACCATCTGCACTTGTCGTCTCACAGGAGAAACTTCTGAATAAGTCCCTGCAGAGAGGCGAGGACCCACAGTTTGACCAGGTATGTGTACCCAGCACCCCTGTGCATCCGTTTTGGTTGTTTGTGCTCTAGTACAGTACATGATACACTGGCCACATCTGTCAGGACTATAACACTGCCTCTCTTCCTCCCCTACCTCTTCCCCTATCTCCGCCTGTCGCTGAGTAGCTGATCAGCACCATGAGTTCTCTGGCAGAGTACTGCCTTCCCTCCATCCTGAGGACACTGTTTGATTGGTACAAGAGGCAGAATGGCCTAGAGGACGAGTCCCATGAATACAGACCACGGGCCAACACAAAGTCCAAGAGGTAACAATTACCCAGACACACACTAGTACACAGTTTTTCCCTGAATAACTAATACAGCCATGTCAGCGCTAACCCTACTGGTAAACTCAGCAGAGGTCCAAAACATGGCTTGGTGGACAGTTTCATTCAAGAACCTCACCCTTTACCTGCTACTTTATTATGTACAATATGTTGTGTGATATTGGCTTATAGACCAGTAGTAAAAATATATAAATCCCCCACTTGCTTTATTGTTTTTTTTTTCAGAAAGCTAGCTCTTTTCACTAAGTACTATTCTCTTTTAAATATTCTCACTTAAGTGCGGCATGTCTTCTTGTTCCAGTGATGAACAACAGAAGGACTACTTGCTGGAGCGGAGGGATCTGGCTATAGACTTCATCTTTTCCCTAGTGCTCATAGAAGTCCTAAAGCAGGTAAATATACATATACATTATCTATGTGCGACTCCTCATATTACTATAAGAATAATGTAATGCCAGGCCATTAATTTATTGTTCCCAATCATGAACATTTAGCACAACATTAAGTACTGTAAATTTGTATACATTAATAGGATGGGTTTTGTTAGATGTAATCTGTTTTTTCTCTCTGATCCTAGATCCCTCTTCATCCGCTTTTAGATGGGCTAATCCAGGAAGTTATTAACCTGGCCTTCAAGCACTTCAAATATAAAGAAGGGTAAGTACAGTGGACCAAAATTCATACTTACTTTAAAGAGACAGTCCTTAAGTTGTGAGTCAGTGCTGCTTCCATATCTGATACATGATTACATACAGTATGTACAGTTTGTCATCCCCCACTTAGCATACCCCCTCCCCAAATGGCACGAGGATATACAAGCTTAGAGAGCAACTTCGAATCAGTGCAGTGGTTCTCCTGCTCCATCCCTTTGCTAACGTTACTGTCCTTCAACAACCTACAGTCTGATAGCTATGCCTTCATTGCCAAAATGGGCACACAGTCACTGTGGGTGCAGAGTCAATGTGCGTCATTTGAAAGCTACTCGTTTAGTAGCCTAGCCTAGCCTACCTCATGATGCTCAGACAAACTGTCAAGTTGTAGTCTCATGTTCAGATCAACATCTGAATCATCATCATAATCTCACTTTTTTTTAGTTCAATCCTCTTTCCAAAAGAAAATATAATCCACATTTCCAAACGAAAAGATCCAATCCAACAAGCTGCTGCTGTAGTCTAGAGAAACTAGGACAACAACAGTAAGCAGCACGGCATACGTACAGCCATGCAGTTGTCATGCCAAAAGTGATCTTCCAAAAACGAATTGCCGTCCATGCAGCTCTAGATTATAACCAATCTAGTCATTTTTACCAGTACACATCTCTTTAAGCAGGAACACAACTCAAAAAATGCGAAAAACGCGAATTGGCATGGTTACCAGCACACACCCCCAGTGTTTGAGAACAGTTAATACTGGCAGTTTTTACACAATTTTGAAACAAAATTGTATATAGATTTTTATTCATTAAAATTTGGCTGGGTGGTTAATATCACATTTGTCTGTGGTCTGATAAACTCAAAGTTATGTCTGCTTTACATGGTCTTTAACCACAATCAATAGTAGGAACATTGATATTGTTAGAGATGAGCAGTATTAGTTATTTACAGTATTTGTTGTGTTTTGTCTTTGGCAGGTATTTGGGACCCAACACAGGGAACATGCACATTGTGGCTGACCTCTATGCAGAAGTGGTGGGTGTTGTGGCACAATCCAGGTATTTACAATCATGATAAGAATTATTATTTTATGTTAGTGTACAGAATAGGATTCTAAAACACTTTCCACTGTTGAAAATATGATTTCCGAAATCATCATTGTATCAGTAGGTATCAAAAAGTATTCTGTAGAACAGTGGTCCTTAACCCAGGCTTCTGCAGAGACTGATAACAACCCATTCATTTGAATCAGGTGTGTTGGAGCAGGGAGACATGTAAAACATGCAGGGCAGTGGTACCTCGGACCAGGGTTGCAATACTACTATTCTACAACACTGTTGTAGAATCAAGTTGTTTGCTTTATTAGAGGCAGTCATAACAACAGTAATAATAATAATATAATATTATTAATACTATAATATAACAAATAAACATGATATATTTATTATGATTAATTCAAAATGAACTGCTGACAAAAGCATTCCTGCTACAGTATTTGCCGGTGGACCCTGACCTCCACTTTGGAAACCATTGGAATACGTAACCGATGAGCCAAAACAAGACATTCCAGTTTGGCTATTAACTTAGCTTGAGTCTTTTGCAGCCTACACCCAGGCAGAACTGTTGGTCAGTGACGCACAGCTCTGTAGCTACATGTCCTCCCACCAGCCTTATTACCTTATAGACCATTATTTCCTCCTTTGTCTGGAGTGCAAAGTAGGGCATCAAAACAAATACATCTCCCTCCACTCATGGCTGTGTGTGTGTGTGTGGGAGAGAGAGAGAGAGAGAGAGAGAGAGAGAGAGAGAGAGAGAGAGAGAGAGAGAGAGAGA
>JAODUG010094439.1:0-10292 GCA_027564795.1 Aphredoderus sayanus | reverse complement strand
TGATTCAATGCCACTCTCTTTCTCCTGTAACTTTGGTGATCACTGTGAACACAGCTATAGTGTCTTGTTTCCCCATCCCTCATCTTAATAATAATTTTGGTTGGCGAAAGCCATGGAAGTTAATAGAGAGATGGATGGGGTGGGGGGTGTCTTTGTTTTTGACACAGTAACTGTGACACAACAGACTTACGGAGGTGTGGTACATATACAGCTAAATGTCCTATACAAAATGGGTAGCTATAGGGAAAAAAAGCCTAGTACGTTTTGTTTGTGTAGGCATACCTGCCACCTTTGTCCGGACCTGCATGCTCTCCAGCAGGCCTGCCAGTGGTTCAAGGTATTCTGCTGCCCTGCCAGCATCCACCTCCGTCAGCTTATTGTTCACCTGGTTAATACGCTCACGGTATAACCTGGAACCATTGGACAAACACACAGTCAGTGGTGCGCCAGTAAGTCATTGACTCTGGTCAATGTTCTTTGTAAAATACACTGTATCTCAATGGTTGACCTCTATTCCTGACAAGCAGACAGACAGATCAGAAGACAGAAGACAGATCACCAGCAGATGAACTGACAGATGGATAGATAAACAAACAGACAAACAGACGGACTGCCTTACTGGTCTTTGAGGTCAGTGAACTGTTTTTCCAGGTTAGACATTTCATGGAGGCACTCCATCCTCCTCCTCTCACAATCCTCCTCATCCATTTCTAAGATAAGATAAGATTACATACACACACAATGGTTCAGTAGTGCAGGAGTCTATTTGAGTAGTTCTATTATTACAGTGTAATGAAGACACAGCCAGTACATATTTCTGTACTCCAGATTATTACATAATTATGTATCGAAATCTTATCATCTTTTAATGTCTTATGAAGAACTAATAATTACTATATAACGTATACATATGAAGATGAAATAATGCACCTTTCTCACAGTGCAAAGGTGCATTAAATGTTAAAACATTTATTTAATCGATGCATTCATTTGGTTATTGAAGTCTACATTCTTACCAGAGCTGTCTCCATCCTCGGATACTGATGAGGTGTCTGAGTCCTCCTCTTCGGTGGTCGAGGCCTCCTGCTCCTGCTCCTGCTCCTGCTCTTGCTCCTGCTCCTCAACCTCCATCTCCTCTGCAGGGCTCTCCTTTTTCTCCCGATCACGATGCACTGGCATGGCAGCAGACCGACTTCAGACTGATGTAGGTTAAGATAGAGAGCATCAAGCTGCTTTAGAGGTTTTACCAACAGCAACATCATGGAAGTATGTTGAGAAGAGAAGACATAGTTTTACAGACTGGCCATAGGGTGGTTATGAGTATATGATAGAGTGGTACGGGCTACATACATTTTACGATTAATTTACATTAATAATATTACACTAGTGGTATATTAAATGACCTTGGTGTATGGTAAATCCATACAGTAAAGTTAATACTACTGCCATTGCCCTTGACCAAGGCACTGGTGATAACTGGAGTTGGCCCACGACACAGCATGTAAGAGTATACTGTCAAAAGACACATTTACACACAGATATCAATATATACACCCATCGTATTCTACCATAGACCTAATTGCAATACATATATACTTGAGGTGCAAGGTTAACCACAAACTGTTATGATGACGAAGTGTTGGTGTCATGATGCTTTTGTACATTGTACGGGCCATAGAGTACGGACGTAGGTTGACCGCCAAGTTAAATAATATTTGAGATGAGGTAGCCTACTGTACCTTACTAAAGTCGGTCAAATGGGGGATCCAAACGAACACACTCCAGAAAATGTTTCGTCAGTTTTCTTAAGTTTATTAGTGAGGTTCCCAGTCTCAAGTAGATTAGGTTTCACCTCTTTGATTATTACTTAAAAATAAACGACACTACAAGCTAAAATGTAATGCTAACATTGTAATAGCCTACTTAAGTGGCTTTGCATGTAAAAAGGAACATATGTATTAATAATCTAATAAAATGTACTTACTGGATAGATCGCTACTCACAAACGAAGATAATGATTTGTGTAAGTCGAAGAAGAGTTAATTTTATGTCCCTCAAATATGATAATCGTAAAGTTACTTGTTCCGTAGGTTAAAACACTACTCGTGTATACTTGCTAAGCTAGGGAAAAAGCTAAAAACAAAACTCAGCAGGGCTCATGTTTGTTTTGGGAATTGTAGTTTTTATTTAAATAAATATAAACTTCTTTGCGTACAATAAATTACAAGATAAACTACTTTACCCAGAGGTCAACATTTCAGCTTGACGTGTGGAGTCTGATCGATCAACCTAAATCCCTAATGCAAATCTTTATGCAGCTAACGCATACATTTGCGTACACATTGTACATGAAGATGCATAAAACAAAGAGCTGTATACTGGCGTATATCTTTAACATGACGATGTTTAATGTATCTGCTATCCATTGTTTTGTTTTCCATCCTTCCTTTTCCGCCATGTTTTCTGATTGAGCAGCAGAGATAGCTAACAAGCTACTTTAGCCTGCTGGCAGCTGTGTTTTGGAAGGGAGGTGCAATGGATGGATGCGCGTTTTACACTATATTTGTATTGCACTTTTCCTAATATATTTGACCAGTTGATGTACAAGCCGTAGTTCCCCGTGGCTGCCTTTTCGCAGCGCAACGTTGTTAGGTAAATGATAACGGAACGAGATTTTTTCGTTACAATTTGAAGATTAATCTTCAGGCTAGTCCAGAGCAGCGCCTCATTGCTCTGTCTATTATCGGATTTTTGTTTCTCCTGGCTTAGGAATGTTTTCCAAAAAGCCTCATGGGGATGTCAAAAAATCAACACAGAAAGTGTTGGATCCAAAAAAGGACGTGCTGACGAGGCTCAAACATCTGAGAATAGTCATAGGTAAGTTTAAGACCTTGCTCGGTAGCTAGCGGGTTAAATATGTGTTGTTGGTGAAGCGCTCTAATGTGAAGTTAAGGCCAGATGCCACAGACTGGGATGCAGTAGGAATTTGTTTTGGCCCGTGTTTGCGCTGTTTTGAGATTGACATAAGTGCCCGGGGAAAAAGTGACGAAGAACCTTTTATTGTATATGTTCTGCATGCAACATGAAAGTATGTTGTTGGAGGGGGGGAGAGAGACCCAAAGAGGATGACAGGGTGCAAGGGAGGTGGAATGGAGAGCGTTATTACGCATGAGAGATGCACTCAGGAGAGCGTTATTACGTATCCACCCCATAAACATACTCACTAACATTCACACACCCACACCCACAATGACCAGAAAGGGAAACGAGTCGACTTGAACTATTTCCTCTCTGTGTCCAGTACAGTAGCCCAGCTTCCTGTGTCTATTGTGGGAGCTACTGTGATTGTGTTTGTGTGCGTGCGTGTGCGTGTGCGTGCGTGTGCCGATCTGAGAGAGACCGAGTATACATGTACATTCAGACAGGAGAGGGTGTGCCTGCTATGTTTTCTCCATGGGGAATGTGAGGTCGAACAATCACAAAGCTAATTTCTCTCGCATTTCTCATGTACGAAAAAGAAGACCACATAGACAGCTGATCCGTAGGCTATAGAGCAAATAATAATTTGCAGAGGCAGTATTGTATTAAAATACCATTCTTTTGATAAACTAAAACCAGCACAGTGCAGTGGAAGGCTTTCCCCTCCTACATTGTTTTCTTGTTTGCTTTCAGGAAAGAGTAGGCCTATTTTAACCAATAAAGCCCATACATTTAAAGTCAGCTATCCTGGAGAAAGCATGTTGATGTTTGAACTTGAGCATAACAAAAACACCTCCCTTCAATGCCATAGAGTGCTCCCTCTGCTCTGCCTCCCAGGTTGGAGATGCGTTGCCAAGGATGGGATTGTGTTTTGTGATATGGTCTGTACAATTATTTGCGCTCCTTTTTTTAATGTTCACATTACAGAGCCAGGGCTGTGTAGAAACACCCGATTATTTATTAAGCACACAGAATGGGCAGATAGCGGATGGTGAATAGATAAGTTAATATGACAAAACGTCTAATTAGCTTTCAATCGCTGACTCCACCTTTTTAACAATTTTATGTTTTTGCTCTCATCATGTTAGATGAGCACAGACATGCTTGTGTGGTTTAACTGGATATTGAAGTAGGCTGTAGTAGGTGTGTAACCTACCATTTGATAGATTTAATTTGCATTAATTAAATAAACTGCAAATGACATAGTGATGTATGCAATTGCCCACAGTGATGTATGCAATAGCTGACCATGCTCTTTTGCAGTTGGAGTCCGATTTGAAGATACTGTACTTCAGGAGTCTTAAGTTTTTAAGTTTAAGCTTGTTTTAAATTTTAAGAAAATGTTATGATTTTTTTTTTCTATGTTTAAACTCTCAAAACTCTCAAAAATGCTTTTGCGATTACTAGCCTGGACGGTTCTCAAATTGAACAGGTCTGCGCACATTTACTTAGGCGTATGGTAAGATGATAGGCTCTCCTTTACAAAACATAAATTAATTGGGGGGTAAAGTTCATATTTAATATAGGGTTCCTATACAGAAACGGGACTTGTCTGTTTTATGCAAACAGAAAACAAATTGTTCAAGCTACCATTTTATCTGATTTAGTTAATGGTGCATAATATGCATGCTTCTGTAACTGATTTAAACCACTGGATGCTATTTACCATTCTACACTCAAATCTATCAAATACAAAACTCATCACTGTATTTTATACCAAAATGTGGGTTGGGCCCCTATGTCTATGAGACAAGAACAACATGTTCTCCTGTTTATTTATAAAGCACTTTGCTTAAAACACCCTATATATGATATCATCGTCATCATAATATTAATTTCCACTATAATAATCATTTTAATACTAGATCTCAGACTTGGATTACATTAAAGATGACTGTAGTCCACACAGATTTGGGTAGGACTGCCTTCAGTTCTTTTGCACCCTTTTTATGGAACAAACTGCAGATCCATCTTAAACTAGACACGCTGGTCTCCCTTGCCTATTTTAGAAATATTGTGGTGGATCAATATGACATTGTTTGTGATTATTTCTGTTGAATTTTCTGTCTATGACTTTTACTGTATGTCTGAAATGTTTTTGGGTGTTGTGACAAATGTTTGTCCTTGTGCCTAAACTGTACATGTTAACGTGTTTGCACAGGGCACAGCCATAAAAGAGATCTAGGTCTCATCTGTCTTTCTGTTAAAATAAAGTTAAGAAAAATCTATGTAATCACATTCAAGTACTAAATCCTGGATAGTGCTGTTTACTCCTGTACTGAAAACAGGCTGGTGAAGACCTGGTTTTTATTTTGTTTATTTGTGTGTAATCCTTAGCTAGCCCTTCTAACATGTATCTCTTTTAATGTAACTCAGTATTATTTTTCCATTAAATCAAGACCAACAAGTGGCATTAAATATACAGTTAACACATTAGTTAAGTATAATTTTGTATTTCATAGGTTTGTGGGCTTGTTTTAGTCTATAAATGGGAAGTATGGTGCGGTCAGTAACCAAAAACATTTCTGGGTAATGAGAAAGGTCACAAGATTAAAAGATAAAGGATCTCTCTGCTAGGCTGTAGTCCTTAGAAGGACAGCGGCTATGGCATAGAACATAGATGGGCTGTGTGTGTCTGGCAAAGTTCAGTCTTCATTCTTCATATAAACAAACCGAGACAGAGAGGCTATCACCAGAATATTTTGTGTGTGTGCATACGTTTTGTCTGTGTACAGTAGCCTATAATATCCATGTTTGTCAGTCTATTTTATACATTGAGTTTTTGTTGTTTATTTTATTCTTCTACCATCTTCCTGATGGTAGCCAGTGTGCATTTACTGAAACACAAAAACTGTGTGCCTAATGATTTTTATTTCTTCTGTTTACTCAACATGTCAGTATAGTCTAGAGACCTTACTCCTTAAAGTTTACATTTAAGGGTTTGTCTTTGAAGATTCTTGGGCTGTTGAAGACAGACGGGAATTTTGACATATGTATTTGTAGGAAAGTTAGGCTATTTTGCAACAATTGCTGGTTTTGTTTTATAATTGTTGGTCTATCCAAAAGGCACACTTTTTATTACACATTGTGCAGAAGGGTTTGGTGAAATGGAACCTAAATAGGAGGGTGTTCTGAATAAGTGCAATCTTCTTAGCCAATCATATTTCTGATCTCATACATTTTAAACACTTGTGCCAAAGGACAAAACACAGAAATGGACCACTTATGAGTGCCAAGAGACTTTCACGACAGATGAGTCTGCAAGCAAGCCACTGGCACACATATCAACCCCTCTGCCTTACTGTCTGTCCTCTGTTTTCTCTGACGTGTCACAATGGAATCCACAAGCCATGGATATATTATAGGCCTACAACACACCACATAGAATTGACTGACTTTTATGAGGGCTCATGGCCATATTACAGCGTGCCATTTTGTCCAGACATCTGAAAAACATTTTAGATGTAACGGATCACAGTCCTATCTTTCAACAAGCTATTGTTAGAATGTTGTCGTTGGATTTGGCTGTCATGATATAATGTATAGCCAGTCTCCCAAGAGGTGCAGGATGGACAGACTGAATTTACCAAAATAATAGGATGATGCTGAATCTGGAGTTGTCCAGTGTTTGTGTTATTGTGCATTTGATTTCACAGACCACTGAATGAAGCCATTGCAATTAAATTAATTCCCATGATCTGAGGTATGCACAGGAATCCATACGCTGGAATGAAGTATCAAAACTATAGTATTATAAAATATATTTTTCCAAAACTCAAGAGAGCAGAATATCCCATCTTAATATGTTTACAATATTGTTATACAATATGTAGGAAAAATAAAAATACCCAACCATATCTAATTAAAAAGATCATGGCATGTGTGAAGACAGTCAACAGGGAAAACTGAATATTAGACTGTAAATCAAGACTCAGAGTGGGAAGCATTTAATTCCTGTTTATTTTCTTCCTTCCTTTCATCGACCCACTCTCTGCCCATCTCTACAGAGAATGCAGAGTCATCTGAGCTGAAGCAGTTCTTTGACCATAACTACTCCCACATCTATTATGTCTTTTTCGAGAACTTTGTCACCATTGAGGTCAGCCTCAAACAGAAAGGTAAGCTTTCACTGACTGGCAATGTTGGATACAAAAAGGAAGGTAAACATTTGTAAAACATATTTACCAGACTTAAAAGGTTAGGTGGTTGTACTACGTTTTTCTTTCTTACTTGTCTTTATGTATTTTAGGTCATAAGTCTCAGAGGGAGGAGCTGGATTCCATCCTCTTCATCTTTGAGGTAGAAAAGATTATTGCTAATGTGAAACAATTATTAAATTATAATGGGTGTGTTACAAAGTTACAGAAGAGACAAAGTAATCCAACTTGGTTTTGAGCTATATTTTGTAATAGCAGGAATGCTTTACACAAGAAGCCATAACATGTTGGCAGGCTGTGGTGGTTTAGCACAACACTGATGGCCTCTGAGGTCACTGGCATTAGAGACACTCATGCTGCATGGTGTTTTTGAATAGTGACAAGATGGGACTAGTTGTGATAAGATGGGTCTATCGCTATCTCTTGCTGTGTGTGTGTGCTGATATTATTGCCTGTAAACCCTGCCCACAAATCAGAAAATTAAAAAGCAGTCTTCTTCAAAAACATATCAGCGCACTTTTCCACTGCATGGTACCAGATAGACTCAACTCTCTACTACTACTCTCTTTTGGCACTTTTCCCCTGCATGGTCCTGGCTCTAGTCGGCTTGTCTACTCACTGTTGGTATCATTTATCAATGCTGTATATGAACAGATATGTGCGGTAACTATGCGTACCATCGTTTCTACACAAAGAGTGAAATTTATCCATTTATATCTTACTTATACTTGAGAAGGTGCGTACATTTACGCAAACCTTTGACCATGCGTATGCACAGCACTTTGTGGTCGAACTGTTTATGAAAAACCATCCACCGAATGGAGAAGGTATTGACATGCAGTACTAGATTCACTAGATCATAAACTCGAAATCAATCAAATTGAGCCGGTACCATGTAGTGGAAAAGCACCAATATTAATATATAAATGTAAATGGTCTATTAAAAAAAGAAATATGTGCGTGCATCATTTGGGAATTCTAGGGACAGTATGTACGTAAAATAAAGTTGTTACTTTCTGTTGATAGGATGACTATGACGGCCCACAGAAATATTATTTATTTGCTTTATCTCTGTTATCTTTCCTCCCGCAGAAAATCCTCCAGCTCCTACCAGAGAGAATCCAGAGCCGATGGCAGTTTCACAGCATTGGTAAAACATACAGATACAAAGACACACACATGCACCAGGCACAAAATGACCGAGCTGGCTACTAAATAAACTTTTCTGCTTCTGCATTTTCCCCCTCTAGCCCTTGTGCAGTGGTGCTTCACAACACATAAGGTTTCCAACCGTCCCTTGTAATACATAATCATCCCGTTATGAGGAGAGCAAATTGCGTTGTATATGAAATCCTTATTTTGCATTTGTTATTATTCAAAGGGAAACTCTCAGTATCAGCATTGACATTTACAGATTAGAATGGATAACAAATCGAGGAATTTGCTGTGACATGGTCAAAAGGAGTTCTACATTTCTGAGTTGTTTGCAGCGTACACATTCTTTAGATGATCTCGATCTCCTCAGTGTGTAGCTCAGGTTAGGCCAGTTTCAGGCAACAACAGACATCAACCTTTATTTTGTATTAAAGCTAAGATGAGCTGGCGCCAACACACCAGTATAATGAATGCACAGAGGGGTGCCCATAGATTATAATGCTGACTTATTTGGAATTGTACTCGTACACCTCTGATGGTGGTATCAAAACCTCATCTGTCTCCAACCCTCTTTTCTTACACTCTAAAAAAAGATATAAGCTACCCATTCACCCGTTTGTTATCTAGTTTCTGATCAGACTGACATGTTATGTAATGGCTCTTCTAGGGCTGATCCTCAAGAAGCTCTTGCACACTGGGAACTCTCTGAAGGTACTGTTCTGATTGGACTTTACTATAATTCACTTAAAGTCTCACTCATTCTTTTCTTTATTTCCTTCTGTTAGCTCCATGTGAACCAGTACAGCAGCTACATATTGTTTATTCTCTTCCTCTCACATTGTTGTTTACAGAACAGCGAAGCATGTTGGTTACACTTCAGTACAGTACTTTCTGGGTGTTCTCTCCTCCACCTCCACCCATGTCTCCTCTGCAGATCCGCCGTGAGGGGGTGCGTTTGTTTCTGCTCTGGATGCAGGCATTGCAGAGCAAGGCAGAGCGGGAGCAGCTATGCATGTTTGCGTGTTTGATTCCGGGTTTCCCTGCTCCACTGTGTCATGGAACGCCACGCACCCTGGACACCCTTATCAACCCTCCCCTGACGCTAACAGAGAGTCAGTACATTTGGAATCTGCTTGAGCTTTATATTGCAGTATATTTATGTAGGCCTAGTATTCACGTTTAAATGTTTTCTCCTGACCTCTACAGCTCAGGTGACCCCAGAAGAAATCACCCCTTTGGTTCCTCCACAGTCGGGTGACAAGAACCAGGAAGACCTCACCGCCTATTTCCTGGAAGCACTGCTAAAATATATGGTAAACCAGGTATTAACCCTATCCTTACTAACACTGCTAACACATCTAAATATATCTCTAATGTAGCTTTGACAAGATGATGGCACAATTTTATACTAATACCGCTAACGCTTCATAAACAGATATTAGAACCATTATGCCTGGAAGTGTTAACGCATACAGAGCCAACTTAGATCAGCTATGCCACATGCTGACATAATCTCTCTCGCTGATAATAGCTGCCTGTTACTATCTTAAACAATAGTGCTCTTCTCTAGTAGCCTCGGCTTTGTGTGTGAGATGTGCGAAGCTCTTTTGGGTACACAAGCGTGTGTGTACATAATGTGTAATTGTGTGTTCACAAAGGCTAAGTCTCTGGAGTGGCGCTGTAAGGACAGCCATGAACGTGGTTTCAACTTCCTGTTTGGCCACTTTCGCAAGTTCTATCTTCAACACATCTTTCCCAACTTTGGCATGGAAACAAGTCTTTACCAGCCAATCCTGGGTAAGCAGAAACAGCCAAGGACAAAATGGCAGGAATGGTAGTTAAATACTGTAACACAACAGATGTTCTCAAAAACCAAAGCACTACTTAAATATGTTTCTCAGAGAATTGCCGTTAACCAGGAGTTATTATAGGCCTTTATTAGCCATTAATAAATAAAAATACCATCCTAAATGTACTGGTACGCAAAGCGACAAGCACTTG